>NW_010578152.1:725193-750307 GCF_000705375.1 Tinamus guttatus | reverse complement strand
GGATCTCTTCCTGGCTGCTGTAAATGCCTGAACACAAACATGAAAAGAGCAAACTGGGTATTTTCATTTGTCTAAAATCCATGCAGTTTGGCAGTGCACGGTGTCCGTGAAGGACCACACCTTACTCGATTGGCCTGAGCAGTGTGTGTTGCGGAATTTCATTGAGATCCAGAAATATGTGTTAACTGCTTGGGAGAGAAAGGTGGGACTTACCTTGTCCTGTGCAAGAACGTGGCCTGGCGAAGGGGCAGGCACTGATGCTAACAGTAGAGGAAATAGGCACAGTGTCACAGCTGCTGGTAGCATGCCCAGTTTGAGAACCCCTGTTACTCCTCATCATCATATATCATATGACATTAAGCAGTTGATAATGTCATTACTCAAGTGAAAAAGCAAAAACAATCTTTGGCTGCTTATTTTTGGCTGCTTTTTGCTTATTTGGGCCTGGAACATCTGCCCTATGAGGAGAGGCTGGGGGAGCTGGGCCTGTTCAACCTGGAGAAGAGAAGGCTGAGAGGGGATCTAATCAGTGTATATAAATACCTCAAGGGAGGGAGTGCAGAGGACGGGGATGGTCTCTTTTCAGTGGTGGCCACTGATAGGACTAGAGGAAATGGCCGGAAACTGAAGCACCAAAAGTTCCACAGGAACTTAAGGAAAAATTTCTTAACAGTGAGGGTGACAGAGCACTGGAACGGGCTGCCCAGAGAGGTTGTGGAGTCTCCTTCTCTGGAGATCTTCAAAACCCGCTTGGACGCAGTCCTGTGCCACGTGCTCTAGGTGTCCCTGCGTGTACAGGGGGGTTGGACTAGATGATCTCTAAAGGTCCCTTCCAACCTTAAGCATTCTATGATTCTGTGATTCTATGATTTCACTTGGTCCATGGACAAACATCCTACTTGTTTCTGTACTGTTGGAAGTGTTGGTTCAGCTTCTTTCTTGGCATTTTGCTATTACCATTTTTTCCCCAAGTTAACTCCCTACAAACTGGGGACGCTCTCACATGTGGAGATGTACCGTGCTCTGGCTGATGCCTTCCAAACTAACAGACCATAAAAAAATGGTCCAGCTCTTAAAAGCTGGTGGAAATCACGTCTCCGTGGAAAAAAAGAAGAAAGGGGACATGCACTGGGGCCATGCCTCAGCTGTATTGAAAGCTGTATTCAGTGCCATTAAATTGTGTAGTGAAGAAGTAATGGCATGTGTCAGGTGAAAGGACCGAGAAGACTATCACTGTGACAATCACCGGCTGCGGTACAGAAACGGCATGGCGCTTCAGCAAAACGTTAGCATTAAAAAGTATAAGAGAAAGAATGTGAACATACATCTAAGACTGCAGCATTTGGGTGAGGATTTAGATTGTTTTAAGCATTAAATCCTGCACCCACTTCAATCAGTGGGAAACATTTGTTATTTATTTAGGTGGCTGGAGGCAGTACTTTGCTGCATCAGAAGTTAGATTTTTTCATTTACATATAAATGGTAGTTGAAGCTCAAGGTTTAGGGAAAAGAAAAAAACAATTTTTTTGCAAAAGAATTATTTTTAAAGATTTTCCTACCTTACAGTCTCCTTCAAAATTAAGTTTCCCAGCTAACTGTTGAGTAGTAATAAGATATTAATTTAATTATATGATTCCAAGTGTAATTAATTTAGTTTAAAGCTGATCTAAGCTTCAAAAACGGATTTTTCATTGATAAATGTATTTTAAAACCTTCAAAAGTAATCAGTAGCATGTGCTTCCTTACATTCTCTTTACCCAATATTCCCCTTCAAATAATGCTTTAAAAATGCATTCATAACTCTGGTTGCAACCTGAAGCAAAAACAAAGCAGAAATACTGCTTAATTTTCTATGATATAAACATATCCAATTTTTCAGGCACTCTGCATCTTTGTCTTTCTCTTAATGTAATAGACTGGGAATACAAATAAATCATTTCAAGCTATTCTTCAGTTTTTCCTTTCATAAGAACTGTTAGTTTCAGGGGGGTTTTTTAATACTGCATTTGCTAGGCCAGCACAAACTGCACTATAAATTGTACTTGTTTCTTAAGCTAAACACTAAAAGACTGGAGACCTGGCATCATCAGAATTTTAGTACTCTCTAATCCTTTTCCTTCAGCAACGATGAGTCCAATGCCCAACCTGTGTTTTTATCATTCTAACACCCCAATAGCCTGCCCTCAAATCCTGTTATTTCTCTGTTAATTTTATGAACTGTTCAAATGCAACACGAGGAAATTGATAGCTGATCACTTTTCTTCTGACTATTGCTCTAACTGCTGTTCCTCAATAACTGACTTACTGCTCTGCCCCCAGTCATCACCAGAATAGGCTACAGGAACAACAAAGCAGAATAGAAAGATCTATTAGAAGCATCTGGGAAAAGTAAAAAATATATATTTTTAAAATTTTATTTTAGACACTTCCGCCCTCACTCTCACCGTCTCTTGGAGTTCTCACCCTTTCCCACATGGTCGATGTTTGCCTCTGGTGTTTTCCAAAGACATCCCACCGCTGTCTGCCTTCCGCCTGCTTCCCAGGAAACTTCCCAGCCTGAGATGGAACAAAGTTTTTCATAACAGCAGTAAGTTACCTTGCATATTGTATTAGTATGGTCAGAGGTCACCACGTATAGCGGGAGATAATTTAAATGGAAAATGAGAAATGTACGCAGATGAGGGGAACCACTAATTAGACTGCTGAGAGAATTGTAGCAGCTCTTTCCCAAAGCCAATTATTTTTCATTTAATATCATATAAAATCTTCAATAATATCCTGTTACTTATTGAGAGATCATGTATTCTGTAGTCTCCAAATCAAGGGCTGCACACATCAAGGCCTACCTCCATTTCAACACATGAGCCTCCTGTGTGCCACCTTTAGGTATTATTTGAACTCTGTGTTTGCCATTAATACTGCATAAACCTGGTTTTGGCTACCAAAATTGGCAAGGGTTCCTCTTCCTCCTCTGTAAAGCCTGTCGCCAGCTTTTACTCACACATACCAGAGCTATGTGCTTTGTGCACCTTGCTCACCTTCTGGGAGCCATTTCCCAGCTTAGTTCTCACAATTGTGAGAACAGGTATGTTTTGTCCTTCCCATCAAACAGTTCTTTGAGTAATGGATAATTACAAAGGTGCTGGAGTGTCACAGTGCTACACAGGCAAACAAGATTCTACAGGCTTTCCATTTTCCCTTTTTTGCCTTTCTAGTTGTCTTCCCAAACACTAGCATCCTGCCCACTGACACTTAGGATTTTTCCCAAAATTGGGGAAATGATCAGATGCAATGCAATGACTGAATTATACTCTGCAGCCTAGACCAAATCTTTTCTGTGTAGAAGAATCTACAGACTCAGGTCAAGGTTGGTGTCCTACTGTACTGGCTAGCATGAAAATGGATGGGATGTAGTTGTCACAAAAATATTTAAGAGAAGCAAAGCATATCCATCACCACCTAAGTCTTGCTTTCCTGTTAGAATTAGCTAGTTTTACAGCACTTTACTTCATATCCAGGCATATTCATACTTACTTCATATTCATTTGGGTTGATCTTATTTGGTTTTCCACATATAAATATAGCACTAGACTGATGACTACTTTTATGTTTTCTCTGAGAACAGCGATGAATCGATTATATTTCACAAACAGTAAATCAGGGCAGAGTGTGGCCTAAAAAGAGCCTGGCTGTTAACCTGCATTCAGAAGGAGGATATTTATGTTTGTATTTATGCTGTTGCTTGCTTAGAGTTTCTTCCACTACATATGAATTAGATTTCAAGGTTTATTTTATTTGAACATTAACCTCTAAGAAGTTCTGTCTTTTGAGATTTGAGTACTAAATTTCAGTTCTTCACATGGATTTGAAGGAGAAAAAAGATTTCCCACTCCATCCAAAAATAGAAACTGTTCATATTGTCAGAGCATAAGGGAAGAGACATTATTTGCTCTGCTCTCTTAACCTTGTTGTCTTTTAATTTGATTCAATAAAAGTCTGTTTGTGAAGGCTCACTGTGTTCTCTGCATTACTGCTATTACATAAATATATCAAACTCAGTAATGGTGTGCTGAAAACATGGCTAGTTTCACAGAACTTCTTCATCCACAATAATTAATCTTACAGCTAGTATAATAATAAGGACAGGAGATGACGATCACTATGACAACATCAAGGACATCTTTATGAATTGCCTTTCTGTGAAAAACCTTGAGTTTGTCATCCGTAAATTCTAGCAGCTGCTACATAATAAATTAGATCGTGTGGGAAAAGGAAGAGAGAGCTCACATGGATAATGTGAGCTTTTTTACAAACAACTTTTTTACACATAGATAGACATCCATAAAGATATCGATATGTTTGTGGAGTTTTTTTCCAACAATCTAGACATTATTTCAAGCAACAAAATTGCAGAGAGAATTTATTAGTCCAAAACTGAATAAACTTCTACTTCTATGGGTTGATTTCTACTTCTATGGGTTGCATTCTATTCTCAATAATATCCTGTATCAAAAGGCTGAAAGGTAAAATCTGTCTTGATTTATATTCTTATATGAGCAAATAAGGCATTGGCATGTAACTGGGTTGAGGCAACTTATATACCCTATATAACTTAATTTTTCCTCCTTTGCTTTCTGAAGGCAAAGATATATCACTATCCAGAGGTACCATTGCACACATCCCATTTTTATCAGAAAAAAACATTCATCCTTAGCAGAACTTTCATGGATGAGTTCTTCATTCTGCTAAGAAAATTAATTGGTAAGATTTATTGTAAATGTATTCATAGCATCTGAAGAAATACTAATGAAAAGGTAACATCTGACTGACTTAAAAGACACATTGAAGTAAGGTCTAGGCATCTTCGGAAAAGGCCTCTACATGAGAACAAACATAATCGACGTGGCACAGCTCCCTAAATATTTGTCCAAAGGACATGAAACATTCAGTGCCCAACAGACAATAAGAACAGAACAAGCAGGTGTGATACCTGCCCTGGAAGTACCTTCCCAGCTCTGTGGGTTTCCTTGGCTTTTTCTATTTAGAAATTGATTTATCTTACAAGTACTAGTCCAAGCTCCACTTGAATTAATGGCAAATTTTTGTGGATTTCCACAGGCAAGTTACTCACAATCTGAAGCATTTGCTTGATTGGAACGTGTCTCCTGCATGGTCCTGGTGTTATGGAAGCTGCTGAATGTGCTCATCCTTCCACACCACCAACAGTTTTGCAGGACTCTGCTAGAGCACTTCCTAAACTGTTTCTTTTTTCTCGACTGAAAATTCCTATTTTACTCAGTGTTTCCTTGTAAAGAAGCTGTTCCATGCCTTGGTCATCCCTATTGTGGTTCTCTGAACCTTTTCTAGTTCTAATACAGCTTTTCCTGAGAACTTTACATGCTATTCAAGGTGTAGGAGGACTATGGATATCTTAAATGATAAAACAGTCTGTATTTTATTTCATAGTACATTTAAGATAATTCCTCATATTTGATTTTTTTTTAATACTACAGAGCATTAAGCTGAAATTTTGCACAGCTGTTACATAACCTAGGGTCCAACTCCTGAACAGTTGGACCACTGTAATTTTATATGTGGAGCTAGTATTGTTGTTCTCCATTGTTTTATCTTGAATTTCATCTGCCATTTTGCTTGCTGCGTCTTTTGCTCGCTTGCTTCAGTCTCATAAGGTACAGCAATGTCCAGAGGCTTTTATCACTAGATCATCTGTCAGATCAATATGCCTTTTTTTTTGCATTTTTTTGCATTTAACACTTGCATTGGATTTTCAGTTTACCATTTTTTTTTCTTAAGATGAAAACAATTTTTCATAAAATGAAAAAGTGAATGACAAGAAAGAAAGCTGGAAATTACCTCACGCTAAGATTGACACAGTATATCAGGAAGTCAACGTAACACTGAAGAATCATCATCTTTGTGAATCTGACTCCATAGCAGTAATCTACTCGTTTGAAAACACTGAATTGAAATGAATTATTTCCAGTCAAACTGGCCATAAGCACATACCTCTGTTTCCCTATACTGACGTGTAGCTTTAGACAGAATCAGCACTGCTTAATGGCTTTTAATCCCATTCCTATTGTGTATCATAGCATGAACATAAAGGTCATGGATAGTACTACAGAGAAGCTAGTGAATATGATGTTGCCCTACAAGGTTCTGAAGCTCTTGAACACATAAAAACTTGAGAAAAAATAACATGTGTGTTCGGAAAGGGGAAATTGGAAATCTTTTCCTGCCGGAGGGGTGAGAAGGGAGGGAGGGAGGGAAAGCCTTTAAAGGCTGTAGATCAACACCCTTTCCTTGTAAGGAAAGCGGGCACTTCTGTCCCTGCTCCTGCTGATGAAGTCGTGGCAATAGGCCACTGCCTGCTGCTTTCCCCCAGAATGGGAAAACCAGAAGTGTATGCAGTGTACGTGTTTGCACAGAACTGAAAATTCACAAAGTCTCACTATGCAGCAATATGACTGGATGAGGAAGACACTGGACATTGATCACTCCTGAAGTAAATAAAAGGAGCTGCCTTTGTAGCGGAACTATCCCCCTAGACTGCAGGAGAAGGGTCTGGAGCTCTTCTTCATAGAGGGAAAAAAAAAAGGAGATATCAAAGGGAAAAAAAGAATGGAATCACTTTAAAGGACCACTGCAAGGTTTGAAAAGGTGCCTTCAGATGGCATCCTTCCATTTTGTTTCTTCTACTGTGCATTTGTATGTCTCTCTCTTGGGATATAACATCTTACAAGTAATATGAGTTCTTCTGATCCATTTTATGACCATTTATACCTAACACAATCCAGAAGAAATATTTTTTCCTTCTAGTTGTACTTTTAGTAATATTTCTAACTATCTGCTAATAATCCTATATTTTTCAGCAATATCAATTTAAATATGCTGAGTTATCTTTCCACTGCAATTTCTCCACTGCTGTTTCTATTGCAGTAATTTCATGGACTAGAGCTATGTAGAGCTATAATTTGGAATGCGTATAAGATTTATTGCCATTTCCCATCAAGCCATAGGCTTGTGGTATTTATTATTATTTTATTGTAGTCTTTCATTTCTGCTTGAAATGCTCTTTCTTTTTTCCCCATTTTCTCCAATAGCTTTATTTCGGCTGTTATTATTCAAATTACATAACGTTTATGTACTCTATACAAATTCCATTTCCACAGAGTGAGAAGGAACAGAATTCTCTATTACACTACTGGTTACATGCCTCTCATTTTTTTCTCTGGCACAGCAAACATAAATGGAAGTATAAGAAGGCAGAAATTATGAAGTCTCTTCCTATTTCTATTCTTACATTAATGTACTATCTGTTCTCAGCGAGACCACAATAAAAAATTTATAGCAGCTTTTAGTAAGCTACTTTCTCAGTTGTTTAGATCATTTTGAGCAATTTTTTTTTCAGCTGCATAATTACAATAGGTGGAAATATTTTTTTGTCTGCACACAATATTATAAGAACTAAATGATGTTGCTTACTAGTTTATTTTTAATGTTGTGCCACAGGAAAAAGAACTGAACATTGTTATTTCCCATCACTAAACAGTATTGCCATTCAAAGAAGCTACTCTTCTTCTCCAGTTTTATTGCTTTTTTTAAAAATATGAAAAATAGCAACATTTTGCCAAAGTTTGTCTAACATTGCTTTTTCACTTTTATTAAATGTGAGCTTTACTGAGCCTTGAAATCTCAATTACAATTTAAAATTCACAGTATGTTAGGCATCTGACACCTACAGACAATTAAATTAAAAAATAATGCTTGAAGAGGCCTTTAGAGACCATAATTTCCATCTCCCTACTTAAAGACTATACCTACATTAATTCAACCAGATGCTTGTTTAATTTGTTCCTACAATATTTCCCATCATAACTGGGTGTATAACCCAAAGTTACTCCTTAAGTTTAATATCATGTCAATCTGTAACTTCTGTATTTTTGTGAGATTAGGAAGCACAATAAAAGCTTCATTTTCTCCATGGGATGTGTATTTCTGTTCTTATGTTGCTCCCCAGCGCTGTGGGAAAAGGATAGACCTCTAAACTGAGCCTAAAAATTGCAAAAAATCAATAGCTGCAGCTGGGCTTCCGTATTAAAAACAGCAAGATAAAACTGAATAAGTTAATACTGAAATAGCTAAATCTGAGAGAAATGTATTAATGGCCTAATCTTAAAATCTATCTAAAGCACAGTCCCATCAAGCACTGGAGTCTATGGAAATTTGATAAATTTATGAGGTAGTTTTATATGTTTAGATATACACACCTGCATGATAGGGTTATACAGTCCTTATTACAAGTATACACACAGTCAAAACCAATCTAAAACAATACGTAGTTAAAGCACACAGGCAACTGAAACCCTTTTCAGTAATCAAGGAAGAAAAGAGAAAAGAAAAAAGACAAAAGAGCTACCTAATGTACTTCTTTTTACCTCTGCTATGTATTGCATTAAATAAATGAGTGGTCCATATAAGGTTAAACACCAGGAAAATTCTGAAAAAAAAATTTATGTTAGCTCACCTCTCTAATAATTTCATCTACCATTCACATTAATATTAATCATTTTTCTTCGCACAAATTATTTTCTTTGCATAAATGTTAATTTTCTCCAGAAATATATGTATTTCATTTTGTCATGGTATGAAAGTGTGATATAGTCATGAGGCATAACTTCCTCCCTCAGCATATCAGTTTTTCAAAGCCGGAGGACGTACATTTCTCTTCCCCACAGAATGACTGCAAGCCAATTTTAAAGGTATACATGTTCTCACTATTGAGAGGAAGTCATGCAACAAATTTAAGACCTGATCCTGAAAACTCTCAAGCATATGAATAGCTTTCCTTCCACAGGAATTACCCTGTTGACTTAGGGGGAATGCTGACATTTCTGAGGGCTGGCAAGATAAGCATTTTGCTTTTTATCATGTTAAAAAAATCATGACATAAGGTAAAAAAGACAGAAATATATTTATATTAAGAAACTACAAAACCACGTATCACAATACTGCAGAATAGAATACAGTGAAAACATTGCAGATGAGACAGCTTTAAATACACATGTAGGCATCTGGCAAACCAATGCACTTTTAAATTACTGCAATTTTATTTTAGTATTGTCTCATAAGTCAACATTACCTCATATACTGATTTTTATCATCAAAGTCAGAATTCACATTAACACACATCTCAACCCTTGATACTGAGGTATCCATATGAATTTGCGTAATGCTTCAGGTGGAATCAACCACCCATTAGTGCCAATGGGAATTATGCCCTTGACTTCAGTCCCAGAAATTCCTACTTGGATTTCTGGCGACATCAAGCAAAAGGCAAATTATTCTGTTGGAAGCGATCTGTCCTTAATGAAAAGATGATTCACATTTTCAAACAGATAGAGCAAACTACACGATACTGATAATTTTAATAACTATTTCTTGCTATTGTATAGTGCCTACAAGAAAAAAAATCATATTCCTTGAATGAATAGCCTAGGAAGAAACAAATGAATTTTCTTGCAAAGTTCTTCTCTTTTAAAAAATATTTTTTAGTAGCAAAAAGACTGAGCTTCTGAAAAGAGCAGTTTCTGTGATATAACACTGATTTTGGCAATACAAATAAATTTTACAGTCACTATAAAACAAGTTCTTAGATGTTATTTTAATTCACACTCCTAGATCATTCATAGAATCATAGAATCAGAATGCTTAAGGTTGGAAGGGACCTCTAGAGATCATCCAGTCCAACCCCCCTGCTCCAGCAGGGACACCTAAAGCACGTGGCACAGGGTGGCATCCAGGCGGGTTTTGAAGATCTCCAGAGAAGGAGACTCCACAACCTCTCTGGGCAGCCTGTTCCAGTGCTCAAGCAAAGAACATCCTAGAAATATTTTATGATTTAGCAACTCAGTGAAGCTACAATAATTTTAGTTATTAAATATTAAATATTATATTTATATTATATTTCAATACTTTTTTCAGGCACTATTGACATTATTGATCTTCTGCAAAGAGTTTTTGGGGAGGGCTTGGAAATTTTAATACATAGCAGAAGGCATTAACTTGCAAATTCATACAGTACATTTGTTCACCACAGAGGTGGAGTGATGTGGAAGTCATCTTGTTATAATTTTGTATATTAATAAAAAACGTATGTTTGGGGAGCAGTGGGCATTGCAGTCTAGTCTTTCTGGTTACATTCCAGTACAATCTCAATTGATTCATTTTGATTCATTCGAATTTTTTTCAAGATTATTTAGAGAACCAAAGCCTAAACTACATCTCAAACTGCAAGTGAATGCTATTGATTTTTACACATCACTTTTAAAACCTAATAGCATTTAGAGGGAAGGCAGTGGGAAAACTAAAATCCCTTCTATCAGTAGTGTACTGAAGAAGTAGGGGAAAAAAAGTAAAATATTTGAAAATAAATTGTATCTTGTCTAATCTTTGGACACAACCCAATTTAAGCAAAGGATTTAAGAGTTCTAAAACTGTTTTTCTGATATTGCTGTGAAAGCAAGAGGAGGGGAAAAATCCAGGCTTGATAAGTTTAAAAGTATCAAAATGCACAAACAAGCCAAAGCCATTAGACTTTCAAGTATTTTTTTGAGTGGGAAAAGTCTATGCAACATGTAGAATATTTGTTAATAAAATACTCTATGAAAACACAGAATTAAACACTTTAAGTAGTCTCCAAAACCTGTTGTGTGCTCCCACTTACGGGAGGACTCTCACCAGAAGGTGCTATGTCTGACAGCCAGCTGACAACTGGTTGACCTTGGTAATCACTAAGACAGCAGTAATCATTTCTTCCTTTGATACATGGCAGCAAGCCTGACCCTTTAATAGAGCATTTAAAATTAGAACAACTAATAAATTAACTTTGGGTCATTTAAAACAGCTCTACAGTATCTCTGAGACTCTGCATTCACATACTATCTTAGATTCTGTTCAACACAGTAAATATTTAGCTAGTTAATATTCAAGGCCATTTTACTATAAATAATGATTACACGGGCCAATTTCACATTATATTTTAACATGTAGTTGCTCTTCAGTGGCAATAAAGGCTGTAACTACTACCCTGCTTAATTAACACAGAGAACTCTCTGAAATAGAGATGATGCTTTCTCTAAAACCTATAAAGTACAGTATGAATTTACAGGAATATATATATATATTGAATAAAATACAGAGCAAACAAATAAATGGTATATGCTTTACCAGAATGATGAAATATGGAGGCATAAGACAAAAAATAACTGAACTGACATCTCTGTAATTTGTAGAAATACATAGGTAAAAGGGCTGAACTTCGGATAATTTGCATTATGCACACAGAAATATAGCATGTTTTTAGATTAGGCATTTTGTCTCACCATTTTATCAAGGTTTTATTTTTTCATTAAAAGTTTACTTAGCAGAAGCTGTTTGCAATATGGTGGAGCATTGCTTTATGCATGAGAGAATAGGTTCCCCAAAAACACTCCTATAGCTTATATGTACTACTTATTATGGTTTTCTTAATTAACAGTATTTACTTAAATAGGCGTGCTGTAATGAAGCAAGATTCAATCGGTTAATTTATATGTAATTATCGCTAAAATATATCTGATCTTTTTACTCAGTTGAGTGGTATTAGGGAACAGTAATTCTAGCTTACTAAAATGGAAAGAACAGAGAAACATTGGCTGCTGCACTCAGCAGTTGATGTTCATGGTATTGCAGTTCATGTAAATACCTAGTTAGGAAATAAAAATAAAATCCTAAGAAATTGAGGAAAGCACTTGTCCCCTTTTAATAATATTGCTCAAACTAAACACAAGACAAAATGCATGTTATGAAAGCTTGTCTTCTCTAGTTCTTGGGAGTTATAACTCTTATTTTAATGCTGTTAAAAAAATGGCTGAAATACCTCTTTATGTTACCTCCTTCTCTGTCAAAACAGATGCATCTAGATTGCAGTTCTTAAACTATCAGCAGGATTAAAGCATCTAAGCCTTATACATACACAATCTCTTAATGAAAACAAAAGCAGTTGTCCAATCCAGAAGTCTTATCACATGTATAAAAATCTTTTGCTAAAAAATCTATTTCAGTTTATACTAATTATATGGGAAATTGCATATCCAAGAGCTGATGAAACACATGATAGTGGAGATAGATACACATTTTACAGTTGCATGGAGACCATGAAGATGTAGCAACTGTGGCACTATCTGGCTGGTGACATTTCCAATGGCATAAAAGGAGCATATGTTGGCATACAGTATACAAACTGCTTTGTACCCACCTTTGGACTACTGTACTCACACTTCATAAAAAGCTGATAGTGCAATGCAGCAAATAGTTTGGCCTTTATTGCATTACATTTTTACCACTACACAAAATTTCGAAAATGATTTATCTTGTGATTGCGAAGACAGTTGTTTCGTTAGTGTATGTTCTGTTGCACTTCCACTTTCCTTTTAACCTGCACCGATAAAATAAGAAGCCTTTGAGAGATGTCAGAATGTGTTGAGCCTCAGCACACCTCAGTGCATCCTCAAAGCCCAAGAGTAGAGACTGAAACTGAGCCAGCACAGAGTATAACTGCTGACTGACATGTCACTTGAAGTCAGCTTTCAAGGGATAACAACTCATCTGTTTCCTCTTTTGTATTTTTCTTGGCAATAGAAATGCTAACAAAATCTTTACAATGATAGCGTTCCTAGGTAAGTCCATAATTAAACAGTTTGAGATCCACCTCGTGACACCTGGCACTTGATTCAGTTGGCCCCAGGAAGGTGCCATGTACTATCTGAAATGCTCTGAAATATCCTGCCTGGTCTCCAGCTGCCACTCCAGAAGGACACAGGGCCCCCACAGGTCCCGTGGGCATATCCGTCAGTTCTAAAATCCATGTAAAAATTCCCCCTAATCCTGGGCATCTGTGGACAACCAAGTCGAGCCCCTGGCTGCCATCTCCATACAGACCAAGTTTAAGGAACACTAACGGGCTGAGCTCCTAAGGCCAGGCCAGGAACAGAATCCGCTTTCCTCTACAGGTATCTCAAAGGGGATTTCACTCCGTGTCACTCAGTGGAGTGAAGACCTTTCACTCTGCTTCGCTGGTGAGTCAGGGTGCTGGAAATTTCTGGGAATGGTTGCGCCACTAATGTGCACAGAGGGATTTGGCTCCGTTCCAAATAGAACACCCTGGTTAGAAATATCAGCAGGCTCAGTGGACAGCAAGGTAGACACCTGCCTGCTTTTCCTTGCCAGGAGCTAAGCTGCAATGCAGAGAAGCCAGGTGATGCTTAGCCTCATGTGGCCCATATAAAACCCTTTCAGTTCGAAGCTGGACTACTTTGCCTCATCTTTGAAAACATGTCAAAAATCAGTGTATACGATACCTCAAGGGAGGGAGTATAAAGGATGGGGCCGGCCTCAGTGGTGGCCACCAACAGAACTAGTGGTAATGGCCACAAACTGAAACACCAAAAGTCCCACAGGAACTTAAGGAAAAATTTCTTAACAGTGAGGGTGACAGAGCACTGGAACAGGCTGCCCATAGAGGTTGTGGAGTCTCCTTCTCTGGAGATCTTCAAAACCCGCTTGGACGCAGTCCTGTGCCACGTGCTCTAGGTGTCCCTGCGAGTGCAGGGGGGTTGGGCTAGATGATCTCTAGAGGTCCCTTCCAACCTTAAGAATTATGTGATTCTATGGTTCTATGAAATATGGAAGCATTAGATGATACATTACTGGTTATTTAGGATGTGGGGTACTCTCCCTCGGCATTAGTTCATCTAATACTATAATGCAAGACCAGTGTGGACTGTAATACAAAATTTTTCAGATATGCTGTGTTACAATGTTCTTTGGATAATATGTAAAAAGAAATGAACCCTGTTTGTCATATGTAAAAGTATGTAGAATGTTTCATAAAACTAGTAGAGCTAATTCCCACAAAATTCTTCTTTTCTAAAAGTTAGAAATCAATTTGCATAGACTGCATAGACTGTAAAAGATTTTAATTTCCTTGTGAAGAATTATTTATAAATTGTATTTCTAACAGACTACTTAAGATGTCATTTGCATAAGAACTTTATGGCTAACTAACATTCTCTCTACAGTATTAATCAAGAAAGTATTCATTCATTTCACATCCCCAATTTTTTTGTAATGTTCATGTACATTTTTGAATAGTTTCTCATTCTTACAATGGATTTAGTAATTTGACAGCATTTGGTGAAAGTCCTGAATGCACTTTTGAATCCTGTAGATTGTTAAATTATTGCATGTAGGGCTATTGAAAAGCTTATCACACCCATAGTCTATGTGGTGTACTTTGAAGCATTGATCTGTACTCATTTTCAGCCTTTAATCTGAAGACGTCCTTTGCTTTCCTGCTGCATAGCATCTGCAGTAAATAAAAGAGTGATAGAAGTCATGCTTCTGCTGCTTTAGAAAACATATTTCTTGGAACTGATTGACAATGTTTTCATAAACTTTCCTTAAAAGCTTAAATGTTCTGCCAGAACCATGGATTCTATTAAACCTAAACTGTTCTCTTATCATTAAACACTCAAGAAGGGTTAACAACAGATATTCAAAGTACTTAATGAATTCACAGCTCATGAATATCATGAATATGCACATATGAATATGCATAATGGATATCGAATATTTGTAAAATTACTATACCCTTGCCTAGTTCTGAGGAGAATGTGATTGTCTCAGAATAACTTAACTGAAATTAAGACCAGGATTTTAGAAACCATCTTTTACAGTGATCATTGGGAAGAAATCCATCCAATAGTACCTCAGAGATATAGTGTAAGATGGTTTGATATAAAACAAGAATATCTCCCTGAGAAATTCAAAGAAAAGTAACATCTTCCAGTCAACTTACCTACAGATATTTGTACACTGTAGGTAATTAATTACTTTTCTTTCTTTTTCGAGGTGAAGAAATTAAGACATTCATTTTGAAAAGCTTTTCATTCATGGATAGTTGAACAATTTGAACTGAAATCAATGACACTTGTGAGTTTTCACTTGTACTAAAAAATCATGGCTTGCATACTTCAAAATGGATACCAAGAAAGCGAAATGTATCAAATAAGGCATTTATGAAAACTAGCCCATAAATGATGAAAGCTGTGTGCCAGGAGGATCAGCCTTGAAGCTGGAGCTAAAACAGAAGTATTTCCAGCTCAGACCGCTAGAATCTGTACTGATCACATTCATAGAAATAACTACTATACTATACTATATCCTGTGGTTTGTTGCACAGACCGTGAATTGCCAAAACACAGATATGGCACAATGTATATTTTTCATACACTGATTTTTTATACTTTGCTAAAACTTTGCGAAAATAAACATGCATCCCTTCATTACTTGGTTTTAGTTCTCAAGTAATTAACAAAATCCTTATTCCTCTGTAATCTAATGGGCCTTGCTTGTCTTACACAGCCAGTACAAGGAACTGGGTATTCACCGGAGGCAAGAAAGAGTTGGCATGGAGCCACAAATATGCCCAGTTACCATTGCTGAAATAACCTAACTTCATGTCTAATAAGTGCTGAAGAGTGCGCACACTGCCATTATTCTTACAGCCAAAAGATTAGTTATGATAAACAAGGTACGACAGCAGTGAAGTCAACAGTGTTTTACTCCCAGCAAATCTAATACCCATATCAAATGCGTCTGGCAAACGCAGTTAAAATAAAAACAGCCTGGAATCATCATCATTTTTCTCCATATAGCTTAACTGCTTATGACAGGTGATTTTTGCAAGGTCACCTCCATTTCAAAAATACACCATCTGCCTTACTGTCAAATTAAGGGTGTGATAGATAAATGTATTTTAAAATTCCTAGATTGGAGTAGCATATAGCTTGTCATTCACCTGAAAAATAAATTCTTATTGCATACACAAAATGAATTCATTTCTAATTTTGCAAGAGATAATGTATCTGTAGTAAGGACAAGAATTATCAGAATTATCATTTCAGAATCATTGACTAATAAGGTAGAAAACTTGCTAAGTTAATGTATACTACTGAAAAGAGCATGTAAGAATAAGACTGAGAACAGTCCCGTTTAAGATACAAAATATCTGCCAACTTTTAAACAGAAAGGATCAGAGTATATGGAAACTGAAAAATAAGAGTTTTGGGTGACAGGCTATCTTTTCAAAACAAGTGAAAGACTGGTGTACTGGAGGAACTGCCCTTAAAAAAAAAAAAAACAAAGAAAAACAAAGAAAGAACCGAAGAAAAAAGAAGGGAAGGAAGGAGGGAAGGAAGGGAGGGAGGGAGGGAGGGAGGGAGGGAGGGAGGGAGGGAGGAAGAAAAAAAAGGTACATCAGAAAGGATAGTGTGGATTCAGCAAAGAAAAAGTAACCGAGCTTTGTGCTCGAGCAGGATATATGATCTGCTATTTACTAACCAGAGGACCATACACCCATGCATTACCACATCATGATGGAACTGCAAGCTCTTCATATTCGCATACAAAATACGTAAAGGAAAGCACCAGGTAAGGGCTCCTCAGAAAACGCTAGATGACTGAAGGCAGCCTACGTGCTTTCAGACCAGCCCTCTACTGGAGTTTCAGCCTCTCTGTGAAAGTCACAAAGCATACACATCCTCTAAGTAAACTGTACTAATAAACTTATTCTACTACCTTGTACATGCTGGGTTTTATTCTCTGGCAGGCCAACATAGTCACAAAAAATTATTTAGTGCTGAACCTTAAAAAGTACATCTGTTTATAACTTACGTAATTCCTAACACCTATAATTCTAATGTCTAGTAATAAAGTTATCCCTGATAAGCACAGTACTTCAGATACTGCACTTTTATAAGGGACCTATTTACTACTATTACTATTATTATTCAGAGGAACCTGTTGGTGAGAGGACTTCATGGCTGAAGTGGAATGTGGTTAATTTAAAACAAACAATTAATTAAACTGTAGGTGACAAGTGTTTTGCAACACAATATCCCCTTGTTCTGAAATATGTATTTACATTTACTAGATGTTACTAAATAACCTCTAGATTTCCTGCTGGTGTAAAATACATATGAACAGCAAGTAACCTATTTTGTATAAATGCCAATCTATATGTTATTTACTTAAAATGTAAATACCATCTATTTTATATAAATGCTGAAATATGTTTTAAATAAATGAAAGGAAAAAAAATCTATTAGGAAATGGAAGAGAAATAACAATTTTGTATAGAGTGCTAAATATGCACCTGGCATTTGAGGAGTTAAATAATAAGCTACTCAAGATCATGACAGACAAAAAAAAATTATCCAGTATGAAAGATAATGCTACTAAACCATTGGGTCACCTCAATGTAAAACATACCTTTTATAATTTCATACAAATAAGACTAGTAATTTCAACATTTGTGTATGTTAGCAAATGAGAACACTTAAATAATTGTAGGAGTTCTTTTTAATCATCTGTAGCATAACCCATCTTTAATATGTTATTGCTTTAGCATTTATCATGAACTCATCTTAAACTCCTGACCCCAAGTTCACCTCTACTCTGTCAGAATCAATGGAGCTGTGGCACTGATTTATGGTTTGCTCAGTCACTAGCAGCTTAAGCATTAATTGCCTTGATCCTGCTCTTAAATATCACTGTCTGAAAAATTACTGTCATATGCTGTAATATGTAGTAATCTGATTTGTTTAAAATAAGCGATCGGAGTTACAAAATTAAAAGATGATTAAATAAATAAGGAAGATACATTTTGATTTCAGTCTGCATGGCTGAACTGTATTCAGTGGGGAACTTTCAGTTTCTCCTAACAACAGATTGAGATTATTATAAAGAACTCAGCTTTTGGCTCTGGATGGAAAATGCCATCAAAATTTCACCATTTTATAGACTTCTTCAATACCTAAAGTAGTAAATTAAAAATACCCGTATTGATAAACTTTGCTTAGCTCTCCCTTTCATTTCATTTTAAAGTTATCACTTATGAGGAAAAAAAAATCCTTCTAAAGTATAGCCTTTCTTACGTGATTCAGATACTGCACATCGTAAACTGAGGCCTGAACAACAAACATGTTCTTTATATTAGCTAATGCGAATGCTGCTTTACATCTGGAGACAATCTGGAGACTACTCAAAGCACTGAAAAATTTATAATAAAAAAAGCTTACTGCTTTAGTGAATGCTGATCTGGGTACTAAATGCATAGAGCACATAATAAAAAGATAGAAACAGGAAAAGACCTTTAAAATCCTATATTCTTGCCTCTCATAAGTACTTTGCAGTTAGAAAATAATTTACATACCATTTGAGAGACACAAGAACAAAGAATCTATCCATTTATCTGGTGGCAATTTTTTGTCAATTTTGGTGACTTCAAAATTTATATAGTATTCAGCACATATCCTGCACCACAGTCAGAAAGACAGAAAATAATGTACAAGACAGGAACATACTATCTAGCTTCACATGTATTAAAATATTTTTCTCTATATACTTCTATATATTTTCTCCATATTTTGCTCTTCTAGTAAAGATTATTCTCTAATGTAATCCAAGGAAGCTCCAGAATATTTAACATATATTTACCATATTTGGAAGCAGATCCTAGAATGTCACTTATACCACCTGATTTCAATGTCATAATCACAGACGTGTACTTGACAGCCATTTCTTTGTGCCTGAATGCCTCAAAGTACTAGTGACTTTGTCAAGAAAAATGATGTTGTGCATCTGCGCACTTAAGACTCTTAGAAATCATATATTTAAGGGAAGAAATGTCATCCTGAGTTGGAAAGGTGACTGAGTGCCAGCAGTCTTTGATTAATGTCATTCCCTCAGGCAGAACAGCAGCAGTGGTTCTTGTCACATGTAGTTTATTAAAGACTACATAACCACATTTTACCACTAACTCGGTAACTATTACTCCTACTGTGAATCTTCAGCTTGCCTCCTTATAACCGGTAATTATGTTTCACTTGATCCTTATGGTAGATAAATTGGGAAAGGGATTTTTTTCTTTTTTTTTTCCCTTCCCTATGGTCTGAAGAACACCTGCTCTGTAACCTTAGCAGAGACTGCCTGAGCTGGGCATAGGAACTCCCATGCAGCATTTAAGTCTTCCCTGAGTCCATGTTCTCTTTTGGTTTTCCCTGAACATGCTCCTGCCTGCTCTTAATGTCAGGTTTGAGTAGGTTACTTAGGTGTGAATGTCCCATTATTAACAAAGGCAAGAACATAAACTGCAATACCGAGCACAAGCGACTTTTTCTTTAAATATGTTAAAATTTAATCTTGGCTGTATCTTGGCTGTCATTGATTGCAACCTGAAGATCTAATTTACTGATTTTAGCCTTAATTCCTCTATTTTTATATTAAGCAACATGAAGAAATGAAAAAAATCCATAGTGCTAGCTGTTCAAATACAGTATGAGCTATGCAGCTGACCTTTCTGCTTGCTGAGATGTAGGAGTTTGTCACTGGTCATTTGGGTCACTTTTGGGAACCCAAATCCACACAAATCATCCCTTCTCACCGATTCCCATGGATTCTGAATGAGGCCTTCAGTCTAACTTAGATTTATTAGTGCTCACAAAATGCAAAGTGTTTCCTGGGAATGAATGAGCGATGAGAAGAAATTGATGATATGGGAGATTCCCTTCCCCGTTAGTCATGAGAAAATGCCATTCCCTGAAATTATTTCAATGTATATTTCCGCCACACTGTATCCTTTAAGATGTTTTATACCAAGACAACTATGTTAAAACTTTGAAAAATGCAAATGCGTCTAAAAATACAAGAGCATTTAAAAGCCAAGACTATAAAGCTAAGGTAAACAGCATGCTCACTTTTAAGGAAGTGAGCTTTTAAGGACAACCTAAGTGGGCCTGCACCTGGGGAGGAATAACCCCAGACACCAGGACAGGCTGGGGACCGACCTTGTGGAGAGCAGCTCTGCAGAGAGGGACCTGGGTGTCATGGTGGATGATAAGTTGACCATGAGGCAGCAGTGTGCTCTTGTGGCCAAGAAGGCCAATGGGATCCTGGGCTGCATTAAGAAGAGCATCTCTAGCAGGTCGAGGGAGGTGATCCTGCCCCTCTACTCAGCCCTGGTGAGGCCGCATCTGGAGTACTGTGTCCAGTTCTGGGCTCCACAGTACAAGAGGGACGTGGAGCTGCTGGAGAGAGTCCAGCGCAGGGCTACAAGGATGATCAGGGGCCTGGAACATCTGCCCTATGAGGAGAGACTGAGGGAGCTGGGCCTGTTCAGCCTGGAGAAGAGACGGCTGAGAGGGGACCTGATCAGTGTCTATAAGTACCTCAAGGGAGGGAGTGCAGAGGACGGTGCTGGCCTCTTTTCAGTGGTGGCCACTGATAGAACTAGGGGAAACAGCCAGAAACTAAAGCACCGAAAGTTCCACAGGAACTTCAGGAAAAAAATCTTAGCAGTGAGGGTGACAGAGCACTGGAACAGACTGTCCAGAAAGGTTGTGGAGTCTCCTTCTCTGGAGATCTTCAAAACCTGCTTGGACACAGTTCTGTGCCACGTGCTCTAGGTGACCCTGCGTGTGCAGGGGGGTTGGACTAGATGATCCCTAGAGGTCCCTTCCAACCTTAAGCATTCTGTGATTCTATGATCATTCTATGATTCTATGAATCATCAGAATGATTGATTTAAAAAGAAGAAAGAAGAAGGAAGAAGAAGAAGACAGAAGAAGAAGAAAGAAGAGGAAGAAAGAAGAAGTAAAAAGAAGAAAAAAGAAGGAGGGAGAAGGAGGAAGAGGAAGAAGAGGAGGAGGGGGAGGAAGAAGGAAGAAGAAAGAAAGAGGAGGAGAAAGAAGAATGGAGGAAAAGGAAGAAGGAAAAAGAAGGAAGAGGAAGAAGAAAGAAGAAGGAAGAAGAGGAACAAGAGGAACAAGAAGAGGAAGAGAAGGAAGAGGAGGAGGAAGAGGAAGAAGAGGAGGAGCAGGAGGGGGAGAAAGAAGAAAGAAGAAGAAAGAAAGAGAGGGAGGAAGAAGGAAGAAGGAGGAGGAGGAAGAAGGAAGAGGAAGAAGGAGGAAGAGGAAGAAGGAAAAAGAAGGAAGAGGAAGAAGAAGGAAGAAGAAAGAAGACGAAAAAAGCAGAAGGAAGAAGAGGAAGAAGGAAGAGGAAGAAGAGAAGGCAGAGGAGGAGGGGGAAGGGGAGGAAGGCGGAAAGGGGAGATAGAGGGGGAGGAGAGGAAGGAGGAGGAGGAGGAGAATAATAATCTTCTTAAAAATCTTCCTCCTTCCAAATAATTGGTTTTTGGTGATTCTTGATTCTTTAGTCAATCAGCAGGAGCACATGATACCAAAAGACAATCAGAAATACGATACTTATGTTATGAGAAACCCCAGAAGGGAATGCACCCAAGGACATGTTTTTGCTGTTGTTGCTGGAAAATACAGACAAAACAACAGATGTTCCTGGGACATCATGAGAGAATATGGACAAAAACAACAAACACCGGTTGAAGATGAAGATAAGGACTGAATAAGGACTGAGGATAACTGACTGAAACTGGGCAGTAGGACCAAAACAGATTCACAATTTTTGAAGATTTTAAATGCATGAATCATCTTCAGGCTTAGGGATATTACAGATATTTTCACACAGAGAATCTGGCCATCTGCTTTACTGAAAAGGTCTGAAAAGAAATGGGACTGATGCTGCAAGTTCAAAGATCTGTCCTGGAAGTGTCACACCACAAGTGAGCTTACGGGAGTTTGAAAATAAACAGGATTCTCTAGTATTTTGTCACAGAGGGAAGATAATTCCTGTCTTGGACCTGAGAGTAGGACACAGCCATTGCTCTTGCATCAAATGCAAGAATATCCACTGGATACTTCAAATTCATTTCTTACACAGAGATGCCCATTTCATTCAGATCCTACTTGTCTAACAATTTTCCAGATTTTGTGGATGATACAGTTCACCCATACAGCTTCTGTGAATTACAAATAGGCATTCTGGTGACATCTGCACCACTTCACACAGTACAGCAGAGTAAGTGGAGAAGAAAAAGCCTCATCCTTTTTCTTCTGAAGAAATGGATTTCACTGCCTAGCTCTCCCTTTTTCTGAAAGATAAGGTGCTAATCCATTTTTTGCCAAAGAGCCTCCAGCTGCCCCTCTTCTTTAATTTCAATTTCCTACATTTAAATTATTGTTTTGCTCTTCCTGAGCATTACCAGGTCTTGTAGTGAAGACTAAGAAGCAATTCCCAATTTAAATTCTGCCTTAAAGACAACATATTTTACCCTGCCACATGTTCAACCTCTCCATAAAGTATGCCCTTGTCGAAACTCTATTTTATGGTAAAACAAACAAAACATTTAACAATACTTCCAGAAAGTGTAACTAAACACACAGGAGAAAAGCATGCAAGTTATCTTTTAGAACACATTGCAATTTCCATCCCTGTCACGAAGGGATAAGGCAATTCACCACAGTCTGTGCGTGAACAATCCTAGGGAGTACAATGACCTGCAAACACTGGCCATGCAAGGCAAGTTAAATAAGAACTACACAAAACAGTTAATCAACAGCTACCCTGAGGCTATTTGTTAATTCTTTTGGAAACTAATACAATCCATTTTGGGCTGAAAACACCAGAAACAACATGAAGTTAAAAGACCAAGTTTTTTTTTTTTTTTTTAATTGAGATGTTTGTTTTAGAACCCATTTCAAAATGAAGAGTGAATGAAATGACACATCTTCTAAACAGAAAGGTCTCCAGGGCTAGCTGCAAGGAAGCCAAATGTCTGGAGTACATGATTCATCTCTATTTAAATTGTATATGACCTCTTCTCAGCTAAGATCACAATGACCCTATTTATCCTGTTTTCAGTCTGTACACTTGACTTCCAACCATAAATTAAAGACAGCAAGGAGGGAACTTGGAAGCTAATACACCATGCTGTGAAACACCAGCACCACAGCTACAGCTGGTGGTCAGTCTACAGCTGGTTGACCCATCATCTGGTTTGTGATGACAAATGCAATGCTCCTAATCTGAGAAAATTAGAAGAAAGCAACGCTTGATGAGACAGGACCAACTATAGAGTACAGTGAACCTACAGATGACTTTGAGAGATTACCAAACTCATCACCTTATACTGAGCTTGGTTGAAGCAAATTTCAGGGAGTTCCAGGAAAAATAAGTAAGAGTTCTTCAGAAAACATGTTTAATAAAAAAAGACTTCAGGAGAATTCATAGTTCCTTGTAGAAACTCTTTAAAGATATATGTGTAAAGTACTGAACTACATAAAATGGGAAGGACAGTTCCAGCGAAATTACGAGCTCCTCAAAGACCTAGGCAATTTACTAAACAGCACTGTAAGATGTAGGAGAAACATAAGAAAACAACATAAAGTCAAAACTGAAAAAAATCAGTGAGAAACATTCTTTGGTCATGATAAGAAAATAGAAGAAAAACTTGACCCACTGCAGACCAGGATGCACAAATGAAGCAGAGACAACCAAAGCGTCTAAGTTAGTGTTGAATAGACTCTCGGTACAATTAAAACCGGCACAAAGATAAGAACTCAGGCTAGAACAAGGAGAAAGCATCTGAGGATAAAGTTTCATGAGGCGGCTGACCTGATTTAAGGCCTTGCTGCTGCCACAAGGGGAGATGCCCTCACATGCAAGCACACGAACACCCACGCGCTGCTGCTGTGGTGAGGTGCACGCTCACACATCCCTCGGGCCTGCCCGGACATTCATCTGACCCTTCCTTAAACCAGTTCTGCCTGCTTAAATGGGCAGGAAACTAACCCCAAAACTGCAGCAGGCAGTGAGCGTTTTTCCAGCATGTACTTTAGGAGATAAAGTTGCAACTACACAGGAAAATGCATGCAGCAATCCCATTCTACAAAATACTGATAAGGCCATATCTAGCGCAGTCTATCCAGCCACACCTACTCTTAATGAAGAAAGTTGTGGACTAACAGAGAAGATATTAAATAATAAAGGAAAAAAAAGGGAAGAAAATTGATATAGACTGATATCTTTTGATAAACCTCTATGGATAATCTTGGGCTCTGTGTCAAAATGAATGTAAATAATACTCATTGTCAAAATGAATGTAAGAATGAATGAAATCTCATAAGATTATCGAGGTTAGAAATAGGAATCATGGAAAATAGGAAAATATGAATTGAGTGAAGAAAGTGCAAAAACAGAAGGGAACAAAAAGTGATGAATTGATCGATAGCTGAATAATAATTAGGAGGGACATTGAGGGGCAAAATTCAGGTAGCTTTTTCAGACAGGAAGAAAAAAATCGACTCTAATTTCTAGAGTAAACACCATTTAAAAACATTTCTAAAATCTTTATTTACTGGTGTTTCTCATGCCTACAAACTGCTGCACTTTGAAATGCAATAAACTCCTATACATCATCCATAAAAATACATTACTTCCACGAATTAAAACAAGTGAAATCATTCTTAAAATATAACTAGTGTGAAGAACATGCTGCTAAGTCTAACAGAAACTGTATATTTTTGCTGGCGTCTGTGGTCACGCTCCTTCCCTAGCCAAAGCTACTCAGGCCGCAAGGTCTTCCTGAAAACCTACGGGACAAGCACCCGTGACCTGGTTTGCCAGAGATTACAAGGGCAGAACCTTGGGAGCCCCAAATGCAGCAGTAGCAGTGAGAGCTGAGGGGCCGGGCGCGCTGATGTACGAGCGAGGGAGCCACATCAAGAACAGCAACCAGAACTGAACTCCAGTAAACCTAGCACAGAAATAAGAAAATGTTTTCAATGGTCTATCAAAATCAGCATAAGCTGCCATTGAAAGGAGGCTATCTCTTCATGCCAGCCAAAAGTGCCCATTACCCCACAAAATATGCTACAAAAACACAAAGTTTTTGTTTCAACACATGACTGTTTTCTGTCTTTCATGTAGCGAGGCCTAACCGCGGGGCCAGCTGCTGAACTACGCACACCCACACTAAGTGACTGGTAGACGCCACCCCCGAGCGACAGGCAAGAAACGCGCCCGACTGTTATTTCTAACGGAATCAACACCCCCACTCCTCAGCGGGCGCCACGGG
>NW_010578152.1:712227-724847 GCF_000705375.1 Tinamus guttatus | reverse complement strand
GCGTAGGGATCGGCACAGCCGGAGCGGCACCCTCGGCCGTGCGGTCTCGATTATGTGCGTCAGCCGTGCCCAGCTCGTCCTCGGGAGCACTCTGCCCAAAAACGTGGTTTGAAAGACTGACAGTTTCCTGCATCTTCCTTCCTCACTTTCCTGCAAAATTCCAACTGCTCTTAAATTACACTTTTCTAATATCTAAGTTCTCTCTGTTGTCATTTAAGTCCCTTGTCGCAAGCAGATATAGAGATCAGCTTGTTGCCTTTCCTCTGAATGAACCCTTCTGTAATCAGAGGTCATGCATCCCATGAGTTATCTTTTCTCTAGACTAGAGAAATCAACTTCTTTAGCTCTTCCGTGTGGGCTGGATTCGCACTGTCTCTCTGAAGTCTCTTCGCTTCTTTAGCCCTTTTCTGAAGTGCTGTGGACTGGACAGTGGACTCCAGCCAACGCTTTACAATGCTGAGTAGAGCATTACCATCTGTCCCCAATATACATATATATGCATATATTTTCTTTTTTTTTTTTTTCTTGCAGTATATCAATGTTCTGTATTAGCAGCCTACCAAAATCCTTTTCAGTGTTGACTTGATTGCAGTGCTAATCATTTCTCATCTTCTGTGTGCACAGGTTATACTTGCAGACATATAGTGGGTTGTGCAAACATACTTGTGCTAGATCCTTTTCTTTGTGAAGGGCATCCTATTATTTTCTGACCCATTCTGTTAAGATTAAAGTGAGATCCTGTTCTCTAAAATGCATGTAGCTCCTTCCTGCATCATCATGTATGCAGATTTTAAACGCTTCATTTTGTCTGCATTTTAACTTCAGTTAGTGATAAAAATATGAAATCACATATGAACCCAGGACTTACCTTTTCTAGTGCGGTCATAAATCCTTGCTAATAACAAGAAATTGGAAAAATGTGTTTCAGTATTTCCATTGTGCAACTGTCGTAAAATCTTTTAAGTAATTTAAGTAAAATTTAAGTAATTTTAACTAAGTTCAGAAAAGATGGTATAGAAAATGTTATTTGACTGTTCTTTATATGACATAATGCTGACCTTTGGCCAGTTGTTTTTGATTTTCTGTTTTTTGTTTGTTTGATTGATTGATTGTTTTCCACCGATGGTGCCTGGTAATTATCCTGTGTATCTTTTCAGGGCGATATTTTCCAAGACGGGCAAAGCGTATGCTTATAGTTGAAGCCAAGTTTGATGGTGAACAGCTGGCTACCGATCCTGTAGAGCACACTGACCAGCCTGAATTTGCCACTGAGTTGGCTTGGGAACTTGATAGGAAAGCACTTCATCAGCACAGGTAGCACTAAAATCTAAGTGCAAAATAAAGTTAAATTGGTTTGGAAATAAGTTTTCTTATCTCTGTCTTATCTCTCAATAGCTATTGAAATATGATTTTTATGTTACTGCCGTCTAAATTTACTTTATTTTTTTAGAAACTGTCTTTTCACTATACACTGGCATACCATATTGTTGCCACAACAAACAATAGTAAATGGCAAGATAAGTAATATTTAAACACCTATTTAAAAATAAATAAAAAAAGAGCTTGAAGTAAAATAATTACACTAAAATTCAAACACTGAATTCAGGTTTTCTTATATATAATGTGTCATGAAGCAGAATATGATTGGGTTAGCTTCATACCTCAAGAGCCGACTTAAGATATTTTTGAGTACATCTATTAGAAGAGCTGAGAAATTGAATTTGTTTTCCATAGCTGTCACTTGGTACTCACCAAAAATATGAATGTAATATTATAGTTCTGTCCCTGGTATGCTCCTTTGCATGGCAATATTGGGAAGCTACACTCAACAGTGACAAGTATATGGATAGTCCTGCTGCACAGCTGTTGCTCAGATGCTTTTGCCAGGAGTCGTAAAGGTGCCATTAACTTTATGAGGAAAGAAAAATGTCAGAGATTACCTTATGCTAAAGATCTTGTCTCTGCTTCTCTATTTTTTTACTTAAGTCTTTCACATCAGTCATATGTTTAAGATGCCATCACAAGTGAAATACTAATTTTATATGAATTGCTGTACCTACTTAGATTAGAAAGAATTTATTTGTCACTACTTTTCCTTTTATAAAACTTACCGATTTGTTAATTCTAATTTACTTAATGCTTAATTTTTAGGAATTTGTTGTAAATTTAGATGCAGACTTATCAGAACTAGTTACATTACAAATGTCAATAAATTGTATATTGTCAATATGCTTGAAATTTGTAAATTAGTTTTGTGAGCTAAGTGTAGTAGCAGAGATTATGTTTACATTTTTAATTTCAATCAAGTTATTCTTACAGGCTGCAGCGTACACCTATCAAACTCCAGTGTTTTGCACTGGATCCTATAACTTCGTCTAGAGAGAACATTGGCTATATTATACTTGATTTAAGAGCTGCCCAGGAAAGGAAGCAGGTATGTTATTCACTCTAAAACTATTACAAATGAATGCTTTGACATGCTTTTACAAGTATAAGAGAACTTGACAGAAGGAATGGTGTAACTTTGGGGTCGTGTTTTGAAAAAAAATGACTTTTGTTTGATTACTCTATTTCAAACTCTTTTTTTAAAGACAAAGATTGTAGCTCTCCATGTAAGGATATGGGCAAATGAAAATGCTTCTATAGTCATCATTTAAATATGATGACTATAGCAAGCAACTTAAATTGCTTCTACAGAATGAAAAAGATACCCTGGAGATTTTCTTAAGTTCTTACATTTTCAGATTTTAAAAGCGAAGCATTTTTAGCTACACTGTTAACTGCCATGACTTAACTAACTGGAAAAATTGTCTAAAATTTGTCCAAATAACTGTTGAGCTCTTGAGTGTTCACACTCAAACTTTAGGGTGTGGGGTTTTTTTTTTAAGACAGTGAGAGAAAGAAGTCTTAATAACGGGCCTCTTTGGAAGATTTCTTGTGTTATCATAAGCTATACTTTGGACACAGTTCTGAAACACAAACTAAGTGATACTAGATGAATGTAACCTCAATGAACCACATGTTCTAGCCGCTTAACAGTGTGGAATCAATAAAATGTAGTTGTTTATGTAAGTCTATTTCATCCAAATACTATCCAACTTGTTCAAAACATAACTAGATTTTCTAGGACCCTGCTTTCTTACTTTAGCATCATAAGACATAGGGATTACTGACCCATGTAGTTTCATATGCAATCTTTCAGCTGAGAACCTTCTTTTTTTTAAATTAAGAATTTATAGAGTGTTTTGCTTGCTGGCTTGTCTAATTTGCCAGTCAGTGGAAAAGAATAGGTTCAGTTATTGTTCTGGGAATCATTTTAGAAAATCTTTGTTAAAACACTATTAACTCATATTTTGAAGTATCTGTTGAGGTACTTTCCTGTAAATCATGTGGTGGGAAAGCAAGTAAATTGATTTATTTTGTAACTGTTACTATTATATTTTTTTTCCTGTTTTTTTTTCATGTATTTGATTTTTATTTGTCTTTGGTTTCTTTTTTTTTGATTATGTAGACACCAAAATGGTATCCTTTACTTAGTAACAAATACACTAAATTTAAATCTGAGATACAAGTAGGTGTTGTGTTGGAAACTGATACAAAAGCAGTTGTGGATGGTTTTAAAGCAAAGGAGGCACCTCCTAGAGAAGGGAAAGGTAAGTAACAGAATAAAAATATTACTGACTTTTAATTCAAAAGGATGTTGTACAAGACGAGTATAGTGCTTTTTGCAAACACCGTGTTGTTTTGAGCCAGAGTAGCACAAATAATTTACAGTCAGTTAATGTATCTTGTCATGATGGGTATAAACTCTGCTGTAAGGATGCTTTGCTTTGCAACTCTGTCCACCTGAAAGTCACACAAATTGCAAACTAGCGTACCTTTAAGACTGAGGGAATTGGGGATGTGTAATTACTACTGCCAGCATTTTAGTTACAGTTCAAGGCTATGGAGAGTTCTGTAACTAAAGAAAGATGAAAGGATCTTTATCGGGTGTGGTTCTAGTAGTGCAATTATTGAGTAGTGCAGCTGAACTATTCTAAAGTAGTATTATAATATTATAAAGTAGTGCAATAGTTCAGAAAAAGAAGCAGGCCTACCAATAAATTCATTTTGTAAACTAAACCATTCAATACTTAAATCATGTTACAGTGGTAATAAATTTTTCAGGACAGGTCCCCTTCAGATTAAATGCTAGAAGTCATTACACTTCTGAATTCTGTCCTACACTTTTCTCCAGTTGAATTAGTGAGATGTGTCAAGTGGAAAATTTTGAGAACTAAACAGTAGAAATTGGTTTGTGTATTGTATATTCCATTGGAGACATATTTGTCCTCTGATGCAGTAATATAAATGAAGAAATCTAGATGGGCAAATGTAAACTTTTTGATACAGTGAACTCACCATGAGTGAGCTGGTCCACAAGATCTATCTAGTGACATATTTTTAGCTCATGCACGAGGTGAATTCAGCAAAGGGCTATAGGCACTTGAAATACCATGAGTTGTTGTAGGCTAACTTCATTAAAATAGCTGTGAGCATGTTTTAACTTTTCAGAGATATTAGAATCCAAACTAATGAAATTAAGTTCCAAGTTTTTAACAATCACTGTAATATAAAACTAAAATGTACACTAATATTCTGGACATAATTATCTTCAAAACACATTTGTTCTCATTGAATTGAAATTAATCTGGGAGGGTTGTAGCTATAATTAGGGGCTGAGGTTTTTATGCTGAAATGCTGTGGAAGCAAACATCCAACTTTGTACTTGCAGAAATAAGACTAAAATATATTTATATATGATTACAAAGAAGCAGTGATTGAGCACAACATGCTAAATTATTCTTTCTTTATTTTATTTAACTTCTCATTTCTTAGTATCTAGTCTTGTTTCTGGACTGGACCCTAAAAGTATTGTAGCAGTCCTGAATGAGGAAGAGGGCTATCATCAAATTGGACCAGCAGACTATTGTAAAGACTACTTTGTTTTATCTGTAACTATCGCATTTGCCACACAACTAGAACAGGTTTGTTTCCTTACTGCATTTAACTTTTAAGAAGTAATGTGCTACCCTTGTGTTCTGACATTTCTACCTTAGTTTTTTTGTTATCCTGTAAGTCTTCTGCACTGAATAGTCTTGTCTGCTCATTGAATTGATATAGATCAATTTGAATTTTAAAACATTATGTAGTGTCTACACTTCAAATTATAGGTGAATATTATTCTTTTAGGATACTTAACTTCATGTTTTTATAAACTGTGCATTCCTGTAAAAGTTGTATGTACAGATGTGTGGGATGGAGTTGGAAGCAGTGGGATGGGATGGATATGATGATAATGCCTATGTTAATAGGTCTGGTTTGGTAAAGGGAATGGAATTATGGGTTGCTCATAATTGGTAGGGAGTGGGTTGAGCTGGGGGATTATATAACTTGATGTCTAGGCTGCATTGTTTATTGAAACTATGAGTATTATGTAAAAGCACTACTGTTTATTTCTGAGTATTTCCTTAGTGCCAGACTTTACTGAGAATTTGATGCTGTTACAGCTTTTGGTGCTGATACTTCACAAACAAGCCACTAACTTTCAAATTGGATCACTTTCAATTATCTGTAAGATGCAAGATTTTTATTCAACTTGAGAAATAAATTAAAAGCATTTGCATTTTTTTAATGTACTACAAACTGGGATTGACATCAGCTGCTCTGAAGCTTGACATTTTAAGCTCTTTAATTTCCAAGATAATACTTATGGCTTAATGTAACCATATATTAATGAAAAAGACATTCTACTTTTACACTTTTTTTTTTTTAGTTAGTTCCTAGTGCAATGAAGATTCCTGAACGACAACCTGAGTTTTTCTTCTACTACTCTTTGCTGGGAAATGATGTCACAAATGAACCTTTCACTGATTTAATTAATCCAAACTTTGAGCCAGAAAGAGCTTCAGTCCGAATACGTAGCACAACTGATGTCCTCCAGGTTTATTTTTGCGCACAGTCAAAATTGCAGGTAAGCTGTTTCTTTTCAGACATGATTATGTAAATGAAATAAATTTCCCCTCTCAGGTTGAAACTACACAATTTCAGGTTTCCAAAGCTAGACTATATATATGCTATTTTTAGCCCAAATATAAAGCAATTCTTCCTCTGAAAACCACAAATGCTTTGATGCAAACCCTATTAGCAAGTTTCTCAGAGAGAGCATGATCTCTTTAATATGGCAGCTGTAGCAAGCTAGTGCAATTATAGGTCGTGATAAAAAGCATTGCTGAAGTGTGGTACTCTAATGGGCTGCCTTAGCAGCCTCAACAGCACTGGGACCTTCTCTGGAGGCAGGCTATGTACAATCCATGCAATCCACAGTCCTTTGCACTGTCAGTGATAACCTTACCAGCACCTTGTGACCTTACAGCTGAGGTCACTGTAGTACCTTGCAAATTCAATGTTGTCAGCACTATTTGCAAATAAAAAAAGGTTCTGGATTTTTTTTTTAATTTGTCACTTCCAAATATTAATTTCTAAATTAAACTCTAGCCGTATATTTGGTATGGGATATTCCTTATGTTTAGCCTCGTCTTTAAACTTAGGGTAGTATTTTAAGAGTCTGTGGTGATCTGCTTCTGGCTCACATTTAACTGGCTGCAAAATAGGGCACAATTTTACTGAGAACTGTAATGGAATTTTTAGTAAGAGAGCTGTTAAGTAAGGCAAGTGTTAGTTATAGAATATGTCTTGGATGTGGATTGTTTTAAAAGTTTTTTGTTGTTGTTTATTTCTTTTTTCTTTTGTCCCTTTACTAGGTTATAGAGTTTAAACTTACATCAGTCATTTTAGCTTGTAAGTTTGTCTGTTAGTTTAGAAAAAGAACTGTTTCAGAATTTTATGTCTGAAAGCTTGTGAAAAAAGGAATAATTTCTTACCAGGAATTAAGAACAAAATTTATTTCTGGCTGTTAAAGTGAAATGTAAATATATATGTAAACTTTCTGAACTTTCAAATAATGTGAGATATATATATGTTTCCTTCTTCTCTGTCTTGTAAAGTATACCATGACATTTATACCATATGCAATCCATACTGTTCTTTAAAGGCACTTAAAATTTTGAATTTGTTATCCAGAAAAAAATTGACAAGTAACCTACAATGATCAGCTACTACGCTAGCACTGTGGAAATCCCCAGCTGCCAAGATTTCATAGCTCTTTTTATATTACTCCAATCCTGTTCTATGCAACCTCCAGCAGAGGGCCAACTTCAGACATCTGAAATGGAAATAAACACCTACTGCTTTCTAACACTAATCCATATACAGATCCATCTTTGCTGTGGGGACCAATCTCTTGGAAGCACTGAAATACCATTGTCTGGACTGCTGAAGAAAGGAAATGCAGAGATCAGTCAGCACCCTGTAGCAGTAGAAGGAGCATTCATCCTCGTGCCACCAAATAGAGCTAAACAAAACCTGCCACAGTTGCCTTTGGATATGGCTCCTACTGTTGGAGTGTCTATAGTTCTGCAGAAGGAAAGCCTATGTGCCCAGGTATAACTCACTAATTTATTTTTCGTTTAGATATTGTACAGGTTTTTGTTTGTTTGATATTTCTAAATCATATGTGGCACTGAAATATAAACAGAAGTTACTGAAGGAATAAGTCATATGAATCATCTTTTCATCACTTCATTTTTATCTGTACCCAAAAGTAATACCAAACCATCAAATTGTTGTAGACAAAATTTTTCAATGCAAGCAATGATAAATAGGAATATTATATCATTTCATTCAGGCTTTTGTCCCCTTAAATGCTCCAACTGAGCCTGAACACCCACAGAAGAAAGTTCTTTCGCCTACTAGAAGAAAAACAGAAGGCTTGGAGCAGAGATACCAGAATGTCCCATCTCATGTTGAGCAGTCTTCTCCCACAGAAGATGAAGCAACAGAAAGTGAAATGGAAAGTCTTAAGTTTGACAAAGTTAGGAAACCAAATAAAAATGGTATGTGTTTTATACTTACATGTGCGTGTGTGCATATATATCTGTATATACACAAACATATGCATGTTTATATATATATACTTTTTCCCCCTATTTGTGATTTCCATCTTGAATCACTTACTACTTACATGTGGTCATGTGTTTTGTGCAAGTAAGAACTATTTACACGGAAGAATTAGCAGTAAGAAAGCAAGTGATATAATTTGAACATGGTAGTTGTTAAAAACAATTGTAAGAGCCAGGTTGGGGACAGAGTTCCATAGATAACAAGCGATTTGGATGGTCAGCAACATAAAATACAATATCAGCAGTGTTTGGAATTTTCTTGAGAATGGGAAGGTTCGGTACAAAGACATGAAGAAACTGATCTGTCTGAGCAAGAGATGAAGTGATCCAACGTTCAGATTTATTAAGTAGGAAAGTAGAGGAAATGCAGGTTTTTAAGAGTGAGGTTAAAATTTTTAAGTAGCTTTCTCTATTATGTACCATATTCAACTGTGAATGCAAAAACATTTGTACTGTACAAATTCCTGGACAAGGACAAGCAGGTTGGTTTTGTGTTGTTTTTAATATTGATCTCTATGTAGGACATGTGGAGTTGGTGACCCCCAGAGCTATTCTAAGGTTTTTTGCTTGTTTGATTTTAACTGAAGAGCCAGGATGGGGCATGAAGATGAGAGGGAAGAAGTGCTATGATCAAAGAGTAAAGGCCAGAAGAGAAAATGTATTTGTTAACTTCGTCTTCAGTAATGTTCAGCAAAGAAAGCTGAATGGTTATATTCTAATTATGCTTCTATTACTGGTCTTTTGAGATTGGTCCTATAGAGGCACAGTTCTGTAGAGGAAATCTTAGGACTTACTGCTAAGACAAATTGTGATTTGCCTGCTAACTCAGAAAGAAAAATTAATTATAACAAGCCTTATCTAAGCAGGGCTTAAGCCCTTTTTTTGAAACATCAAGAACGTAGAAAGAAAAAATGTTATGGTCACAGAAGTGAATATTAATCTGTAGTTAAAAGTCTTCGGTTGCTTTATTTATTATTTCATATATGTATTTAAAATGAAAAACATTATCATTTCGTAACTATCTTTCAGGGCTGGTGGCAGAGTCATGCAAAGAAGTTGACAAACAGTACATTGAAGAGCTACCACTTTGCAAATCCCAAAGCAGAGCAAAGTCACCTTTATTGGCAGAGCTGCAGAATTCCAGTAAAGTGAAATTGTTTTTCGAAATTAGTAGATCAAGTGAATTTGAGTAGAGTAGTAGCTTAGATACATTTTTAACTATAGGCTAATTGCAGTTTTGTATTCCTATGTTATATATATTATTTTTAATTGAAACTGATGAATGTTTTTTAAATTCATTCCTATGTTATGCTGACTAGTTTTCCTGGAGTATTACATATTATTCTGCTCTTTATATATTTTTCTCTTTTTTATGTATTATATCCATCATCAGAAAAAAATGAAGTGCCAATACTAGCAACAGTGTATTCTTTTAAATGGCACTAAAGCATTTACGATGATTATGAAGAGAGACCATTAGAACAGTGGGCAGTTATAAAAGACAACCAACCAGTTCTCTGACAGTTTCTTAGCCTTTCCCTTTGTTATACAATATTAAACATTCTTGGAGGATGACTTTCAGAGACCCTGTCTGTAAAACTTACAGTTTGACTTTAAAGGCAAAGTTGGAGTTCGAGGCACCAATGTAAGGGCTTGAACTAGCTGGATCTTTTCCCATACTTACTGTTGCAATTGGATAGGCTATCCAGTGAGGCTGATGCTCTCACTGAAGCGTCTGTTTTCTGCTTATAAAATGGTTACAGTGAAAAGTATTTTTTTAATGAGTAGATGTGCTATTTAGAGACCTGGCTATAGCTTTCAGTAGTTAACTTTCTGTTTGGGAACAGAAATTGCAACTTCCTTACCCGCGTCAATCCTTGGTGCTTCTTCCGTGTGTTCTTCCTAGACTCAAGTGGTCTAGGAACAGATTCATAAAATTTTGAAAGGGAAGACTAAAATGCTACAGCATTCCTTTGAAGAACTGAATAGTTAGATGTTTATTTTTTTTCTAGCAGTACATATTTATATAGCTTTAAAAATAAAAGTTATTGAGGAAAATAGTCCTACATAAAATGTGTGTGTGTGTGTACATACACTCATATTTATATGTGGGGGGTATGTGTGTGTGTGTGTGCATATATATACACCTATATATATCATCAATTTACAAGTGGAATGACAATTTTTTATATTTACTATTAACCTATATTAGAAGGAATAGAAATACTTTGGGAAACATCTTGCATTTAACATGTGAGGCACATCTGTAATATGTTGTAAAAAGATTACAAAAACACATGCGCAAATACCTCTATTTCATTTTCAGACGAGAATGCTCCGGTACCTGTATCTCAGTCCAATCCCGTGGGTGCATCAAGTTCTTCAGAGCCTGTCTCAGCACAGAGAATTGTCATTCCGGCAGCCTCTCACCATTTTTGCTTTTCAATAGATTTACGAAGTATACGTGGTCTGGAAGTTGGGTTTCCAATAAATTGCATTTTAAGGTATGATTTATTTAGTTTGGTTTTATTCTGGGCAGTAACAGCATTTTTCAATACAAAAAAAAATTCTAATTTGAACTATTAGTGGCAACACACTGCCTGATGCTTTTCATCTTTATGTAGCTGCTTGTCAGTGGCCAAACATTTTGAAGCAGTCAGCTGGCTCATCACTCAGCTTCTCAGAATAGTAGCATTAAAGATAATGTATAACACTTCACCTGCACTGGAGCTTTCATTAAGTCTCACTTGAGGACCAAGTCCAGGCAATACAGATGACTCTTCAGCCATTAGAGGAAAAGGAACATTACCTTGCTTTTTAGCTACTTTTCCAACTCATTGGAATGATTTCTGTAGCTTCCATTTCTCCACAGAGCTACTAGTTGTCTTATCATAAGCTATAGATAAACTTGTGGATTGTCTGAGATACTGAATCTAAAGGAAGCACACATAAATCTTAAAGGGAAGAACCAGTGTAGCTTCATTTTGAGAGTCAGTGTCATTGATTTTTTTTGTTGGTCTCTGCATACCACAGACAAAACTTATTATCTGGGAGAAGTCGTATCTGTTAATAGATTGACTTAAGAGTTTAGAAGAAAGAAGAAAAGCTTTTGGATATGTGATCTTTGTGTCTGAAGCAAAAGCAACAAGCTTCACCTGCTAATTTGGAACAATTGCTTAGAGATTAGTTTGATTACATTACTTCCTGTTAATGTGAAAGAAAAATATGGTAGTATTTCTGAAACATAAGCAGGTGTTAGCAGGGAGAAGGATCACAACAATCAATGCACCATTATTTATGTTACTAGTAACTTAGTTAAGAGCACCAATTTAATAATACAGGGTTTTTTGTTGCTTGGTTTTGTTCTGAGAGCAAGGCCAGTACAAGAAGCCCTTGGCTTCCCATTTGTAATTTTATCATTCAACGAGTTGTGCCAATAGAGTTGCTTATCAGGGCATATTGTAAATTGTATAAGAAAAGCTACCTGATTTATTATAAGAAAGTCACTTCTGACACTGGCTAAAGGTATACCTGGTTATCAATTACTTCTTGTTAAGCCAAGCAGGTAGCGTTAGTTACAAGTATACTTACAATCTGAGTATAATACTCCATAATTTTTATCTAGAGTGAGAAATGGAACTTTAACAAAGATTGGTTTCTACAGTCCTGAATGTCAGCATTGACATTTTCATCAAGGTAACCACAAAGTAGTCCCCCCCAAAATTTTTTTTGAATATTTGAGAGCAAAATTCCACTGTTAGATGTATTTATGCCACTTCCATTGACTTCAATGCAAATTGTGCCCCAATAAGACTTCTAAGTTGTTTTTCCTGTTCTAGGAGTATAAAAAATATATATATATGTTTGTTTGTTTGTTTTCTTTTTTTCATTAGGTACTCGTATCCCTTTTTTGGCAGTGCAGCACCTATTATGACAAACCCACCTGTAGAAATCAGAAAGAATATGGAAGTTTTTCTCCCCCAATCCTACTGTGCATTTGACTTTGCAACAACACCTCATCAGCTTCAAGACACATTCTTCAGGTGACAATTTACTTTTTTTTGTCTTAATTACACTAAAAGTCTTTTATCTCAGGTTTTATTGCAAGTTCACTTCTTTCAGTTTAGCTCTTCAGTTTGAGAATTTACTTAAGTCGATAAATTAAAAAGGCACTTCTATTTCTATATAAATAGTTTTGTTTATCTTTTTAGTATTTGACTATCCAGTGTCTTTGAAATACAGTAAGTACTAAGAAATTTAAATACACTGATGAAACTGTTGATAGGGGATTAAGACGTAGAATAAAGCAATCATCAGACTAGTGTTATTTTGAAAGAAAAGGCAAAATGAAGAAATTCTGTGAGAGGTACTGACTGTGTCATATTTATATGCGTTTATGAATGGACAAGATTAGAGGCATAAAGAACTGAAAGAGGGAATGCTGACCTAGGCAAAGTGATAAAACTCAATCAATCAGTCTCATTCCCCTCTGAATGAGAGGCAGTACCCATGTTATTTTTTGACAGCTATGACCAGGGTGGATTGGGATGATGTGTTCAG
>NW_010578152.1:695353-712202 GCF_000705375.1 Tinamus guttatus | reverse complement strand
TCATTTTTCCTATTGATGGCTGCCTCTAAAATCATTTGTTTGTTTCAGGCTACCGCTGCTTGTTGAATTGTGGCATAAGGATAAAATAGCCAAAGACTTGCTTCTAGGGGTTGCAAGACTTCAGCTTTCAAATGTTTTGGCTCCAGAAAAAACTCGATTCTTGGGTGCTAATGGTGAACAATGCTGGCGCCAGACCTACAATGAAACAATCAGTGTCACAGCAGCGCAAGGGTAAAACTTTTTATAAAATTACCTACTTCATTTATCTTTGAAGATTTGTTTAATATCTTCCCGAAAAAAAAAAGTTCTTGTTTATTTTTTTTCTCTTCAATTTGAAAAATGTTGTTTTTAACTTGAAAAAAAAATAAGGCATTCTTCAAAAGCATGTGTTCCATTTCACACAATTGAGGAGGGCATTTGTCATATAGTTTTTTTATGTTTTGACAGTTATTTGCCAGACTCCTAACTTGCTTGATACAGTTTGAAAATAAGGAAGAATTGAATGTCAACAAAATTGCAGCTAGGATTCTGTTGGTGTCTTTGCTTTTTTTTAAAAAAAAAAGTTGGTTTTCAAAAACCTTGAAAGTTACAGCACAGATATTTCTGTCAATACATAAATACTTATTTTGGACGTTTATATATAATATTCTATTGTTGAAGTTTTAGAGAATGAGAAAACAAAAATGAATAGAAAAAGTAAAACAGAATAGTGATTATGCCTTTCTACTGCCCTGTCGTATTAACTGAAATATTATAATCTCTTGAAGTAGTTTGGTCTTGTTTGAAGGAAGTCCTGTTTACTTTTCACCTTAGACTTGCTTTCATTTTCCCTAATAACTTGTAAGTATTTTGAAAATCATCTTTAAACTCACATGCGTTTTAATGAAAGGAAACATGTATCTTGCAAGGGATAGAGGGAGAACTTACAGAAACCGGAAGAGTGACGCAATACGTTTCCTCCCCCCCACCAAAGATGATAGAAGCAAAATTTAGACTTTTTGCTAGAATTTTTATGACGTGGAAGATAACATTCTGATCCTGTGAAGAGGCGTGCTTTGACTTCGCTATATGTTAAACTTCAATGCTTGTCTCAAGAGAAAGAGTTGTGGCTAAAATGAAAACTGTTTTAGCACAAAATTTGATATCCACTAGATGGCATTCTCAAACATATAATTAGTTTTATGCATTTTGCTGTGCTGATACATTTGTAACCTTGCTCTTTTGGGACTAACATTCCTTATATGCTAATATGTAAAACTCACTTTCAGCAACTCTTATTTTTGAGTTCTCTTACCTTGAATTTTATTTTTCTATTAGTGTAAGATAGTATTAACATGGATCTTTTAAAAAATGTATAATTTATATATGGTACCCAGTTAGTCATTTTTATCTCTGAAATAAATGTAGAATGCAGCTCTCTGAAAATATTTTAGTGCCTTAGTTGATACAATAAAAATGATAAAAGTTCCTTTTAGAATTTTTCTGTTCCAGAAAATATATCAAATCTGAGTCAGAGTAATTTCTGCATCCTTTTGTTGCAAGTTACTTGATATCTAAAACTACAGCTTCCAGCTTTAAATGACTGAATAATTGTACTTACATCAGTGTGTGGCTATAACTGAAACCATAGAGTTGTTTCTGACCTGTTGCAGATCTGTCCTATAGTGAACTTTCACATTAGAGTAGTCATATGTGGTAATTCAGCTGCGGAATTTCTGTGTATAGTGTTTCTCTCAACATCTTAGACATATGCTTAGACTCTCAGACAACTATTTTAAGAGTCATTAAGAACTAAGGACACGGAAACCTTTCATCTTTTCTGTTTTACATGTCATCTTACAATTAATGTTATGTGTTTTTTAAGATAGCTTTCATTAAAATAACGTTCTGATGTAATTTACAGGTCAAGTAACAGAATAGCGGAGCTTTCTTATGCCATCACTTTGGAAGACTATGGGCTTGTGAAAGTGCACGAAGTTCTGGTGTCAGATTCTTCTCAAGTAATCTTTCGCTTTATTTATTTTTAACTCTAACTTTTAATTGAGTAGTTCATTGAAAATCTTGCTAATCAAATACAAAAACCCTTGTTGTTGTGATCAGTGTATAGGTGCTGGTCAACAGCAGCATGTCCCTCAGCCTCAAGCTCCAGAAATCCAGCCAGAACCTCGAGAAACTTTGGAATACAAAGCAGCACTGGAGTTAGAAATGTGGAAGGAAATGCAAGAAGATATTTTTGAAAATCAGGTTTTTAGTCCTTTTTTTTTTTTTTTTTTTCTCTTCCTATTACCTACATTTCAAGACCTCTTGATAGAAAACTTGAGCAATATTTTTCTTGAATTGTGCCACTCTTTCAAAAAAAGAAATACATTTGCAATGTACAGAATATATAAAGTTAAAAGATATGCACCAATGTTTTCCATAGTCTTAAGGAAGAATGTCAACTCTTTACTCTTTGGCCAGTAACTTAAATACGTGCTAGGAATCAAATTTCCCTTCCTAACTTAGGAATGCAAAGAAACTCAAGATGCAGATTATTACTGTTAGGTATTAATGTTGCATTTCTTTATTGTCAGTCAAAATCTATTGTTGTCTTTCCACTCTTGAAGTAATTCTGCTTATACTATGAATGTTGCTTTTAGAGTGAAAATGATCATTCTTACAAAGGATCGCTCTTTTTTTTTTCAGAAGGACCTTGAGACTGCAGTTTCTATTAAGTTAGGATATTTTTCTCAAATTTAGGCTGACAGTGCAGCTTGGTTATATGAAAAGTAGGCTATGTTATGTTACTAGGCATAATTAAATGGAGGATGCTTCAGTATCAGAACGAAACCTTGAGTACAGTATTTACAGCATGTTAAATTTGAGTTTCTTTTTTTATTTTGCTACTCAAGAGAGGCTCTCAGTATTTTCTATAGTTGCAATTTTCTCCGTCAGGTCTGCATGTGCTAAAATATACAAGTCTAGGAGAATTTGGGCTGTGGAGTTCTGAGAGTGTCTAATTTCTTGATAAATAATTTTATACTTTTAAAAAATTTTAATGGTTAGGTGTCCTTTCTATTTTTGTTGTTGTGGTGTTTTGTTTTTTTTAAAAAAGCTTAAAAAGAAGGAAATGGCCCATATGCAAGCACTTGCAGAAGAATGGAAGAAAAGAGATAAAGAAAGAGAAGCATTAGTGAAGAAAAAGGTAAGAAACTAATTCTCAGACTCTCTAAGTCTCATGATAAGTCCCAGGGTACTGTGAAGTCAGACAGGTTATTTAGTGACTAAAACACGAAACGAAACGAAGGATTTGCCGTAACAGTCTTAACAGTAATGTGTATCAGTATCACATTTCTAGCCACAAAGAGCCCTTATTGATAAAAACTATTTGATTTAGTTCTTTTCAAAGTAAAGACTTACGATACGTGTTGTTTTATGTTCAATGTCTGACTTATATAATAATACCTGGGTAGAATACTTGTTCTAAATCCTTTATTTTAGCTTTTTCTCTGAACCTAATATTTACCATAGTTTATATCATAGTAAATTTGAAGAAGCAGATTTAAAATTTAGATTCTTGACCTCCCTAAGGATTATTTTTATTGCAGAAAAAAGACTAAAAAAAGGCTTTTTTTTTTTTTTTTAAGGTAGCAGAATATAATGTCTTGGAGGAACAACTTCAGAAAACCTTGAGAGATCTAGATAAGCGAGAGCGACAACTGTTTAATGCAGAATCAGAGGTAAACACTTTTTTCTTTTAAATACTTACATGAGGTATTTCTATATAACTTTGCTGAGTTCTCACATGGAGATGGCACGCAGACAATTAGTAACCAGTACATAAAAGCTGAAATAGCTACATTCACATTGCTCTAAAAGAGTGCTCATTTTTATATCGAAGTGTGTTACAGCTGTGCATATTTACTAAAAAATAAAACCTCAGCAAACTCCTAGATTCTTCAGTAGTGAAAGGACCAAAGAGGATGACAGAGCAGAAACGAATCCCTTTACTAGATTCCAATGCCCACCCACATCTAGAGATCAAGACAAAGAAATGGGATGGGAGCCCAGGGGAATGCTAGTCATAGAAAAAGAGAAAAGAAACTTCCAGTTTTCTTACTACAGAACATTTGCGGTTTTATAGGTGGGTTGCTGTGGTGATTTGTCATTCCAGTAAACTCTTTTTTCTGCCTGCAGATCAGATAATAATCTTTTTTAATCATATTCATTCCTTCTGAGCTTGAAAATCAAGTAAAGAATACTCCCAACACAGCATTGGCTTGTCCTGTCTGTATCCTGTTTTGGACTCAGGCTTTGTTTCTACCCTCTAAGCTACAGTTTGTGCTGTAAATGACATCTGACTTTAGCTTTTATACAAAAAAAAACTAGTAATTACATTTGACTAATGCATTTCTGTCTAGATAAAAATATTTATTTAGAATCTTATACATGTTTGTCTCAAACTTCTTTAGATTTAGTCAGATTGTCTTGTAGTCTTAAAGATAATGAATATCTGTGGATTCCAAAAGTGTCAGGACAAAATGATTTAGAGCTCATTTAGCAACCACATGGTTGGGGAAATGGACCATTTGAGGAGATTTTTACTCAACTAGCAGTTCATCCTGGTCACTAACATCTTTCTAGAAGGTGCAGATATGTCAAGATCTGTTTCCTAGTTTAGCTCAATGAGAAATTCTCAGTGCGCTCATTCTGAAGCGTGGTGTCTTACTGAACTAAATATGTTGTTGTCTTGGCTGTAGCTGTGACTTTACTGTTGTCCCTACACCGAAGGGGAAGATACAACTTTTTAAACTAATAGCCACTTATATAATTTTATATCTGTAGATATAAATTCTCTCATTAGGAATCTCATTTAGAAAGTTTAGTGAGAGATTCAAATTTTCTAATAGTTAAGCAAGTATTTGTGGCCAAAACATAGTCACTGGCAGGTTATTATTTAGAGTGAAAGGCAATGTATAAGAGGTATATCTATCAAATGGAACTTCTGACGTTTCATTTCTGATACACTTATGACAGGAAAAATTTGTTAACTGTATAGAAGAAAGATCTCTTACCTATGAATTAATCCAACCTAATTATGTCTCATTTTTAAGCTTGAAAGAATTAAGAAGGAGTTACAAGCAGAGTATGAACGAAATATGCAGGAGTTACAGGATTCTGTCCGGCGAGCTAAAGAAGAGTGTGTGCATCAGGTTGAGCTAGAAAGGTCAAAAATCAAACAGCTGGAAGAAGACAAGCTTCGACTACAGCAGCAAGTAAGTGCATTTAGGTGTTTTCCTCCTCCCCTCCCCCCCCCTTGTATATTCTCTGTCTCTCTAAATAACCATTTGTTTCTTTTTCTTTTAAATAAGCATTTTAAATTGAGCAATGATTGGAGGCAACTACATGCTGGCAATGTTGTAGTGGACATTTGCCAGAAATGTAATGAGTCTCATGCTGGGATCCTACAATACTGCAAGTATTATTGCATATAGAAGCTGTGCCTTAAACTCTAAAATGTCTAGGTAGCCTGACTGCAGTTCATTCCATAATTCCATTGAAAAATATTTTTTTGTGTGTGTGTATATATGTCTTTGTGTGGATATTTTTTATATATATGTATATAAATATATGTGTATAAATATATATTTGTGTGATATTTCTTTGTGGGACAGGGTTGAGTAGGGGCATTTTCTTGATATTAGTGAAGATCCTAGTGGTACTTCTAGTAAACCGAAAGAATGTAGACCATATATTCTTTGGTCCTCTAGAATATCCTTTGAACTAATGACAAGACAGCTATTTTGTTGAATGTTAAAATATACCTATATTTTAACATGGTTATGTGAAAATACTAAAATAAAAATCTAAATAGCCGAGAGAAAATGTTTGTATTGGAAAGAGCTTGTTTGTTTAAAATTAACCTACTACTTTTCATATCATTATGTGCTTGCCACCATACAATGAAGATTTTTAATATAGTTACAAAACAGAAAGAAAACACTGCCATTCTAGAAGATGCTGACCTTAGTTTTTTCACTGAACAATTATTAAATTTATATAGGTAACTTAAATGTCAGGAGAAAAGCCACTTCAAAATGATAAACGAGTCACCTCTGTATCATAGATATGTTGGCAGCTACCAATTCTTTATCAGTGAAGTTCCTCAGACTCAAAAACCAGATGCCACCTGTGTTGGACTTACCATCTATGTTCGTTCTTTGCATCCCACTGCCATCATAAACACTCTTTTCTTTGCGTTAAAAATAAATGTCCTGTAGCAGACAAAAGATTCAGTTAGCCCAGCACTGTGTTGCAGCAACAGCTAGATTTTGAGAAGAAGTGGAAAAAGTAGAAAATTTCATTTTGAGATATCCACCAGTATCATGTGTTGATGCTACTACAGATATATCCTAAACCAAAAGCTGCATCTAGTATTCTTTGCCATCAGTGAAAGTATCCTTCATGAATTATTTGATCCCTTGAAAAACAATTTCTATTTCTAGCATTGCAGCATCCTGTGGAAATGAGTTATACCATTTAACTATGTGTTGTATACTAAAGAAGTTCCCTTTTGCTCATTTTAAGATTGTTGCCTAATAATGTTTTTGCGTTAGGTTCTTCTCATTCTAATATTATACTGCTAGGAAGTATGAATCATCCTTGGTGCCTGTGCCTGATTGCATGGGGATCCATCCTATTGTCTCCTTTCCAAACAAGAGGAGACTTTTGTCTTTCTTTGAATGAAGGACATTCACACCACAAACTCCTCCTAGTTGCCATTCTGTATGCCTTTGCTGCCAGTTTGTTTGTCTCCTACAGCAATATGCTGCTGTTCCCACTTTCCACATAAAAAGACAAGCCAAGCAAGGGAGGGAGAGTGGGGAGCAATTTCTTACTGTAGGATGGGTTCCCTTGTCATGTGCGAAAGTGCAAAGTTGTTATTGCTGTCAGTTCTGGCAGGCTACTTCATGTGCTTGAAAATAATTCCATCTGTAAGAACTTACCTTTTGGTAACCTCTTGGTCTTCTGCTTTGTTTTTGTTATCTTTTATCCAAGCAGTGTGCTGAAGAGCATGATCTATTAAAGAAAAGTACCAATATATACTGTATTGAAGAACTGTAGAATTCTTAGCTAACATTTTTGAAAGTTAGCAGTACCATATGCAGAAGAAGAAACTTGAAGCATCCTGCCTAGAGAATACTACTTAAATTTTCAGATTAAGGAAATTCTGCTTTGATTGTAGAATTTGTGCGTTTCACTAACAGCCCACAGCCTGTGGTCTTGACAGATTTATGGGTTTTGAAGGGGTTTTCAGGACCAAGAAATAAATAAAACTTTTATTGCAAAAGTTCTGAGCATTGCTGTTATTTTTCATAGTTAGAGAAATTAGTTGCCCTGTTTGCCATTAACATCTTGAGCATATACCTGTGTTTTAAAAAGAAACAAGTAAGAGTGGAAATATAGAAAGCAATAGTGCCTGTCAGTAGTGTTGGCTATCAAGATCACACATGAAACTTGCAACTTCCTGTTTTTATAAGATTTGGTTTTGGGGCATATTTGCTTTCTTACATCAATTCTATAAAAATAATAGATGCAGCATTTTAAATGTTGGAAGAAAAATTGAGATTACTCAATCATATGATGCAAAGAATTAAAATAGTGATGTACTAATAGAAATAGTTCTAGCTTTTAAGCAGAAGGGAATTTTCTGAAATTTTGTACTCAGTATTCTAAACTGTTGGATAAAATTTGTGGAAAAATTTGCACTAACTAGTTGCAGAAAAAAATAATTGCGTGTTGGTTTTATGATCTCTTCTGTTTCATCAGCTATATTAAGAGTTTTATGATTGAATAATATTTAAGAGGAAAAACATAAGGTACGCTTTTTAGAACTTTTAGAATGAGGTGTTTTCTTAGTAATATTAATATGGTATATTGGAAGTGTGAGCTATTTAAACATTTGACTTTCTAGCAAAGTAATATAATAACATATTGGCAAGATACCATCTTTCAAATTTCTTACTTTTAAGATTGAAAAGTCATGTCCTGTCTTTTTTGGTATCATCACATGTGGAAGTATACTGTGAGAGCAGGGTTGCGTAACCTTAAATTATTAGTCACCAAAGTCTTTTCTGCTCCAGCCTTTCTTTTAAATAATTATTTGGCTATACAAAGTATTGGTTGTTTCCTCTTCCAGACATTTCTACACAAGTTACATTGGTAGAAATGAGTCTCTAATAAAAGTTTCATTTAGTAGGTGACAGTTGGATTTCTTAAAAGCTGCTATATATGTAAATCTAAATAGTTTTGTTTTTTGTATATCTTTCACAAGTCTTCTTTTAGAAAGACAAACAGTGGTGTTTATAAACTTGATTCTCTCATATATGGAAGGAGACTTGTTTTTGTTTACAGAAATAAAGCAAAGACCCTCTTTAAAATTCTTCCTATTAAAGCATTGCTGTGTGCTGTCCTCAAGAAATCATTAATTGTGAATGTGTAGTTTTCAGAGTCTGTTTTATATCAGATAATTGGCAATAAGATGTTTGGTCCAAGGACTAAGGACTAACAAATTCTGTAATAGAGTTTTTTGCGTATGGGATTTTTCCGTTAATTTATGTTATATCTGGATATTTTTAATGCAGTTTTATGAAGCAGAAAATAAGTATAAAATTTTGGAGAAGGAGTTCCAACAGTACAAAGAACAACAAAGTTCCAAACCAGAAATCCGTCTACAGTCAGAAATAAATCTTCTCACCTTAGAAAAGGTACCTTGAATTTTTTAATCTCTAAAAACCATCACAATGTTCCATTCATTGGTAAAGGAGATATAAGAATAATCTTTCATGATAAACCTGGTTGGTTTTTCCATTTCGTTGGTCTTTTTTAATTTTCCCAACAACTCCTTTAGTCTGTAAGTACTCAGAGACAAACAAGACCAACAGTTGTCTTATGCACATGGAGGAAACTGTTGGACTTTGAAGTTGAGAGAAAGAAAAACTAACCTATTTATTTAAAAGACCACCTCTATTATTTATACTGGGAATAAGCAATCTGTTTATAAAATTAGGTAAAAAAGAAGAATTTCTTGTGAAAGTTAATTTGCATTGATTAAACCATTATGTGTTTGGGGATTGTTTTAAGTGTTTCTGAAAATAGATTGTGTTCCATGTCAATGGAACAGATTCCCCATTTTAGGTTGTATTTTTTGAAATCTCAGATACTTTCAGTAGAAGATATTCTACTTAATTAAGCCTACAGAATTGGGTATTTTGAGAGTTTTGAGTTAAATTGTAACAGTATATTTTAAAAGAATTAGGCCAGGTATGTTGGCATGACACAATCAAATTACACATCTGGTCTGCATATTACTATAGACTTGAGTGATTTCTAGTGATAGTACAAGCAGGTAGTACATAAGGGTTTTTTGTTTTGTTTTGTTTTTCTTCTCTACATGTTTTTCAAAATGCTTATCTTTAGATATATTTTTGTTGGATTTTTTTTTCTTTTAACTTCTGTTTCAAGATCTTCCAAAATGGGATGGTAAACAGATTTCACCTACTTAAAAGCAATTGTACTGTTTAAGACCTGTTGATAGGAATGTTTCCAGTTACTGAGCTCTGTGTAGTTAATATTAAAAGGCATCCAACTAAAACAGAATTTTTCTTTTGCACAAAACACAAATACTTCTGTCCAGAAGAGAACAACATTTTTTTAAAAACTTATTATTTAGATAGTAAGAACAGATTTATGCCGTATATACCTATAAAAATGGGTTGAACAGAGAAGTGCCACACACTTTTCTATGAAATAGATAACTTCCATTAGTGCTAGGGCAAAAAAAATCCACACACCTTAAACAGCAAGACTTATCCATCAGTTCCTGTTGAGTTAGATTTTATAGGCTTACTATTAAGGAAAAAAACAGGGGGAGGAGGGCAGGAAGTTTCACTAATTTGAGATTCTTGAATTTAAAAGGTCACATCACCAGATTTAGTGCAAAAACCTAATCTTTTCTTTTTTGTATAGACTGCTATCCAGTAAAAATAAGGCTATATTTTAAACAAGAAAATGTTCATGTGCCATAATATTTATGTTACATTACATAACAGCTTTAGATGATGTTGTATATTATACTACATAAACACTTTTCTTAAACCAGACCCATTGTATATATACATCTTTCAATGATTGTTACTGCTGTTATTGCTTCAGCTGATATGATTTTAATTGCTTTTAGGTTGAACTTGAAAGAAAGTTGGAGTCAGCTACCAAGTCAAAGCTGCACTACAAACAGCAATGGGCGAGGGCTTTGAAAGAACTTGCGAGGTTAAAACAGGTATGCTGGCCTTTTTCTTTTGTCATGAGAGACAGCCAAATTAACGCAGTGTAGGAAGCTGTTTATGATTTCTATTTGCTGTTTGGGATTTTCATCCTAATATTGTAGGGTTTTTGGTTTGGATTTGCCCAACTGCACTTAAAGAAGTGATCAGACCTTACTAAATAATTCATTTCACAAGTCTCTGATAGTAGAACAGCATGCTCTAACTACAGTGTTTTAATAAAACTCACATGTATATGAGGCTTTATATATGTTCTTCAAACTTGAAGTAGTAGCAGCAGCTTTCTTCTCCCTGAATGCGTATGTCTTTGGTTTTTGTCATCATCTACCTTTCATGAATTACAGTAAACACTAGTTAAACAGTATATTTAAGACCAGCCTATACTTCCATTGGCCATGCCAAGCAAATTAGTAAACCATTAATCCCCATTGCTGAATAAACTTTAACATAGACTTAAAACTTCAGAATTCAAGTTCAGTAAAAAGTTTTTATTCCTTATGTTCACACCTACTTTCTGGTTGATGGAAAACCTTATTTCTTAAGGACTGTAGGTCCTACTTCATTATTATCTATGAAATTAGAAACTCAGCTTTATTTCCAGTCTTCAAATTGGTCTTTTTTTTTCTTTTTTTTTCTCAGTAATTAAAGGAGTCATAAATTGTCCTCTCTAATTTCTGAAATACCTATGCTTAAGAAAGTTGTTAGAAAGAAAAACAGCCTCTTAATCAGAAAGATAAGATTTACTTAAGCAGCCATGAAAAGTCAAAACTATGTTTTTTCTCAATGCCATATTTTAAAAAGCAGTGTAGAATAAAGGAAAAGCCTGTTGCTTGCCAGATTAATGCTGAGTACGTATCGCAATTGGGGTTCTTACTGTAAGTTTCGCCACAACGGATGTGGCATCTGAACTTGGTAACAAAGGGAGATGGTTTCAGCTTACTCAGTGAATTATGTTACCTGCACCCTTTAAAGGAATTGTTCTATAATGTAAAGGTGGGCTCTTGTATTTTTATGCTCCTGTGCTGCATCGTATTCTATTAATAAGGGATTTAAACAACATTAAAGAGCTGATCAGAAGACCATTTACTGTGTTTTGAGTAGAAATTTGGAAACCATTACTTCAGGAGTTCTAGATCTGCTCTAGTTCAGATGATTTGTGCAATTGCACATAGTTTGACCAATTTCTTGTTTAAATTGGATTAGTACCATGTTAATTTTGCATAGCCTCTGGTGAATAGCCACAGGGTTGTAATCTGTGCCAGTAATTTGTCACACCAAAGCTCTCTAGAGAACTATACAAAACATTTGTGTAGTGAGGATTAGACGCTGAAAGCCATATCTTAGATTGTTAATAAATGTTAATGACAAAACCCAGCTGGTAAGTCTTGGAAATGAGATCTAATGCTTTGTGCCCATTGCCAAAAAAGTGTTTAAAGAGAGATTTCCATTACTCAAAGGTGACCTAGTGCAGTCAATTTGTGAATTAAAGAAGCATAATCTACAGGCTAAGCATTTAGTAAAATGCTCTTCTGACTTGCAACCATAAAAGTCAATGTTTCCTTAATTAAAAAGTTTCCTCTTATTTTGGAATGAGTTGTTCCCACACATCTGTGGTGCTTTTATATTTTGTAGAATGAGATGTGCACTATGTAACTTAGAAAACTATTGGACTGTTAGTAGAAAAAGCTCCAAACATCTCCAAATCTAGCATTGTGATTATTAAATCCAGTGCCAGCTGTAACCAGAAAAAAGGCCAGAAGCACCTGAGAACACTTGTACATCATGTTCATACCATAGGTACCAAAATACAGAAGCTACACTGTAAATCTATTTTGTTGAGCTGACTGTAAAGCTGTAGGCTCTACCAATCCATTTGGTATTCTCCTTCATTATTCTCTGCAACCTCAGATTGATCATTTATTTACCAAACACCTATTCAACTTTAGGAAGACAATTTCAACAAGTTATCCATATATTTATGTGCACCCAGGTAGCTTTTATTATTTATAGGAGTATGAAGGACTTCGTCATTCAATGTTTGCTGACTAGGACACTGAGATGCTACACAGATGACTATGTAGCTTTATACATGTGAAAATAATTACCGAGAGCAATTAAACCACCTATGCAAAATTGCACACAGAATTACCGAGTTTTGGTTACCAGAAACAGCACTTTAAAACAAGCAACAAAGATAAGAGAAATATAACTTTCAGTAGCTAATATCTCTGTTATAATCTAGAAAACCAAAATAATCTGAAAATAACATACATGTGTTATTCAGCATTTCAGGGGAAAGTGTTTGTGTGTGTTTAAGTCTTTTACCATCTTCGTACCCTACAGGTATGTTCAAAGCAGCACTGATGGGTTTGTTTAAAACCACACAGACCTTATTGGTTGGCTGACATTCACTCTATCTTAGTCCAGCCTCCAGTTTATCCGCTCAGTAATTAATTTGATAAATTTATAAGTAATTTAGCCAAAGATTGGATGTAAATCTTTGTTTGAAAAGAAAAGGAAAACAAAACAAAAACAAACAGTTGGAGGTCCAAGTCTTGGTTAAAAACTGTGTCTTGAAACCATCCAGGCCCTCCTACTGACTTGTCAGCTCTGGGTTATTTTCAGAAAACTTTACTTGAGTTCCTTAGCTTCAGTCATAAGTTTTTCCCACAGACTTGCATGGTATGTGTGAGTGGGAGAGTGAATAGTGGCTGCTATTTAGTCATTGTTTAGTCTAGTGTATGTATGTTTACATCTCCCTTTTGGATTTATAGGCAGCTATGGCAAAATAAAGATTGTGCTTCCTTGATTGAAGAGCCTCTTAACTAGAGCACCTGGTGGCATAGAAGGATTCTTTTATGATCCAATTATAATTACTCCTTAAAAATTTTAAAGGGATTAATTTCTGTTTAATCCCAGTATTTATGTGGTCCCATAGTTTTCAAAAATATTTCCACTGTGCAGACATATAAAATTATATTCATATCCTCAAACACATCACCAGGATGCAAACTAACAAGGAAAAATAACACAATATCAAAGCAAATAATGTGATACATAATATGTTCCACTTGTGGGTTTTTTTTCTTTGTTTTGTTTGTTTGTTTTGTTTTGTTTTTTGAGGTATTATCTGGGTTGGTTTGACTTTTGATAATAGGGGTTGTTTTGATAAACAGGGTTGTTAGAAAAGCTGGATGGACTATCAAATTAATAAGGAAAAAAAAACTCTATTGATCTCTTGTCAACATACCTGTTTTTAGTCTGGTGGCTTCTGATTCTGGAGTGATCCCTTACCAGAAATTTAAAAATGTTAAACTTTAGAAATTTTAAATTTTTGGAAATTCTAATGGCTCTTATTTAGGATTATAAACAGCCTGACCAGCTACATCAAGCAATTGGGAATAAATATAAAATGTTTGTTATATCATGAGCATATTCTCTATGGAAATAATGTGGAGTATGCCATACAGAAAGCCTTAACTATGAGAATTTTAAAAGCGTGTGTGTGTATGTATGAACTCATGTGTGCACTAAAGTACATGTGGAAATGCTTTGATATATGCAAATATATCTTGTGTTTTAAACTAAGCCTATGAAGAATGAAATGAAGGTGTTTTTAGTGCATCTAAAAGTGCTGGACTTTTTTATTAATACTATCAGTTTATGCAATTTGTTTACTGATATTATTCTCTTTCACTTTGGAAATCAAAGCGAAAGGATCTCAGTCATGAGTGGATGCAAATGAATGATTCTCTAAAATCTGATATTTCTAAACATTTCTATGCAATAAAGTTCAGTACCTTCTCTGTTCTTTTTAAAAAAACACTTTTTTTTTTTAATACCTGAATGTTTCTGCTAAAGTGACATTGCTTTCATCACCCTGATGAGTAAGAAATCCTTCCTTCTCTCCTGCTCTGACAAGACTTTTTTTTTATGATGCCTGAAGAAGTCATAACAAAATTGTATATAAAGTTAAAATCAGTTCACCTTTCTTCTTACTAATCAAGTTTTGTAAATTCTTTGCCATCTCTTGTATTGGTGGATTATTGGGATATGAATTTCTATTGCTCTGCTATGAATGTTATGCATACAGCAAGTTTGTTATTCTTCACCCTATAAACTGTTATGACAGACTTTTAAAGAAGTCAAAGACTAATGCTGGGAAATGGATTTTAAAGTCACATAATACTAAGTATATAATTTAAATTACACCCTGGAACCATCATAAATGAACCCTTCCCACTCGTTTTCATGTCTCTGAATTAGACTGGTATTAAACTGATACAAAGGGAAGCTTATTTCAGAAAATACAGATTTTTCAATGTATTTAATATTTCATTATTAAATGCCATATTATTCAGGCTCATTGTATGGCACCTTTTAAGATGCTATGAAAATTCTCCTTTTTCATTGCTACAAGGCTAGAATAAATCTCTCTTGTTCCCAAATAATGCCAAATATGTGTATCTCATGACAATATATTAGTTAAAGATTGCTTATGCACTTAGACTGCATTAAGTTTCTAAGCTGATCACATTTATGTGAAAGGAAGTCCTATCCAGTGTTACCTTTAGAGACAAAATATACTGATACTAGTTTTTGTTCTTCATGGAGAAAAGGAGCATTTAGAAAATAGAGACTACTACTGTGAGTTTCTCTGACCTTATAATACAAGATGGCTGACTTGCCAGTGTTAAAAACTGCTTCAACAATTATGCCTGATCTATAGCATTTTTCTGATTTAAAATGTTCATCTTAATTCTAAAAGTTCCATGATTGAAGAAGCTCCTAACATGCTTGTTATATTGTTCTAAGAATTAATTTTCAAAATCCTAATAAATGGCACTTTCTTTCCAGTTGGAAATTACCTAGGTTTGACTTTGAGCCATTGCTTCCCTTTGCAAAAACAGAAGAACTGACAAGTAATGGGATATGTCTGTCTATCCCAGACTCTTGTCTCTGGCAGTGGCCATCAGGAGATAGGTAACACCCAGGAACAGGGCTTCAATATCTTGACATCCCCTCCAGCTGCTAGCAGTCAGTTACATGTATCACAAGACAGAAGGTGCTTTCATACTGTTGTGTTTAACAGCCATCGGTGGATGTACTCTTCCTGCTTCTGCCTGGGTCCTTTTCAAGCTCATTCGTATTTCTTCTCCTCCCCTTTTAGCAACTCTGACTAATTTTGGATCAGCAGCAAACTTGGTTTCTTCCAGAAGAAACCACAGCCTCACTTATGAACATATCAAGGAATACAGATATATTACAGATATATACAGCTCTCCTTTGCTGTTGTGAAAATTATCAACATTTATCTTTTCTCCAAGCTTTTAACCCCATGATAATTTGATAGACGACTTTATGAAGGTTTATTTTTCAGATTGGGCCTTTTGTTTGAAGACCATTTGGAGGTGCAGTTCTTGTTTGTTTGTTTGTTTTACAATAGCTGAGTTTATCCTTCTTGATCTGATACATCCATATAGTTTTATTAATTTTGTTTTAATTATGGTTTCACCTAGCTTATCCATTGTGGAAGCAAGTCTTATTGGTAGTTCCTGGAACTTCTTAAAATATACTTTAAAAATGAGAAAACAGTTTCTATTCCTATGGCATCAGCTCCAATTTTAGTGACAGATTATACCTCTAGTTAGTTGTAACTTAATCTTCGAATTTCCCTAGAGGTCTTGGAAAACTTTTGGATAAATACCATCTGGCTTTAGTGATTTGTTACTATTTGTTATATGTATTTGCAGATTCCCATTCTAAAAGCATGTTCTACTTTAATCATAGACTGTTCTTCAAACCCATCCCACATAAAAAGTGTCTCTCACGTGGGAATGTTCTCTTGTGATGGATGGGGGAGGAAAGACTATTGCCTTATCTTCCTCAAATGCTGTTTTACACTTTGATCATATATCAGCTGCAAAGACTCTTTGGCAGGATTCCTGCTTCTGGTTTTATTATTAGTATGTATCCCTTTAGCAAATTGTTTGTCAGTCTTTTTGGCCTGTCTCACTGCAGTTTTAACATTTAATTTGCCAGACTAGCATACTGGATTTATGCAGGAAAGTAAAGTATTTGTTGATTATTTATATTCACATTCAGTATTAGAATTTTTATTTATAACAATTCCTTGTGAGATTCAGATTTTTTCTAATCAACAGGCAGTGCTTGAAATGGTCTTTAAATATAGTCTGGGAATTGGGACTCAGAAACCTACCTGGCTAAAAGCCTTGAGTATGCTTTTCCAGATACTGTTGTGTTGGCTATATAATAAATATATGCATAGATATGGGAAAAAAAAGTTTTTTTAATCATTGAAATAAAGATAAAACTTATTTTATGAACAGTGTTTTAGTCTGTCTTTAGCTTTATTTTGTTCAAGTTAAAGCCAAACATGCATCTTACAGTTTATCTGAATTCATGATGTTCATGTAGCTTTCCGCCTTATTTTTTAACTTCAGGACTAGCTCTGAGTGTGAGACCAACTAGTCAGTGTACAAGGGCATATTGAAAATGACTGAGAG
>NW_010578152.1:684602-695302 GCF_000705375.1 Tinamus guttatus | reverse complement strand
TCAAACTGTAGTTCTGTTGTAGTGTCTCTCTAGAGCTGCTAAAAAACAAATTTGGAACAAACTAAACTTAGACTGTGTGAGTTAGGTAACTTATTCTGAAGGTTTCATATAGGGTTGGAAAACTATGAAAGGCAGCCAAACATGAGTTTTAGATCTTCAAGACGTCCTTTTTAAATACGAGTGTCAGCCTCAGGAAGTAGTTCTTAAAGCCTAACGTATAGAACCATAGAATGCTTAAGGTTGGAAGGGACCTCTAGAGGTGAATTGGAGAGCAGTGCTTCAACACTAGGCAATGAAGGACCAATAATGCAAGTTTTACACAACTATTTGGCATTTGATGCTTATTTCTCAAAATAGCATTACCATTTAAAATACGAGGAAGCAGTGGCAACCAGATAGATCTCAACATCTTGGGCAGTTTCAAAAGTATAAGTTATTTATTGTTATTTATTGGCCTAAGTTAGAGTTTGTAAAAAAACTGGCAACATATTCTTACCATTTAGGTAATGGGAAGATATGTGAAAAAGCCGAAGCTGACCCAGCTTGGACAACTGTTTGCTACAACCGTGATAGTCATTGATCTTGAAGTACTATAGGTATCGACAACGTAAACATCCTGTTTAACTCCAGCATTTCAATACTGCTGGAGACTTTGGAATTGTCTCGAGTTCTTCCCTAAAGTTTTACATGTCGGTAGCACTTGCATTTTTACAGATAAGTGTGTAGTCAACTGGGTTATCTTTTCACCCCTTCCTACCATAGCGTGAACAAGAAAATGCAATGGCTCGCCTTAAAAAGCAGCAGCAAGAGCTGGAGCACATGAGGCTGCGCTACTTGGCAGCAGAAGAGAAGGAGCTGGGGAAAACAGACCGACAAGAGCTGGAGGACATCAAAAATGAGCTTAACAGGTATTAAAGCATCTCCAGGATTTCCATCCCCCTGCGTCAAAATAGGCAAAGATCCAGTTAAATCAAGATTATAATTGGCTGTCACTATGGTAAAGGAACACACTTTAGTGTCCCTTAGGTAAAGATTGCCCATTTATAAAATGTAACAGTCCTGCATTATAGAAAATCTATCCCTAAGGGCACCGTACCCTGTTTTTTTATGCTGTGGTCATCGCAGCACTATACCAGGCTTTATTTTAAACCTTTAATTCTGAGCAGAGCTGCTGCATTAAGACAAGAAAGAGGTATTTTTTAACATTCTGCTTACTATATGAATGTTTCTTTTACTGGTATGTATTTTTCTTTAGTATAGGTAATATTTTTTTTAAAAAATGATTTTCTTAAAAAAAAAAAATGATTAGCTACTCTGTAGATAAGTAACTTCAGGAGCTCATATGAAAATAATCAGTAATTTTTAACATGTCATGTCCTTTGATACTTTCCATTTTATCAGGTTAAAGCAACAAGAAGAAGAAAGAAAGCAGCTGCAAGATGGTAGAGAGAGTTCTGCGGGGAGAGAGGACAGTCTTCATTCTAGAAAATTAAATGAGAACATGGATGATTATCTCTCTCGTCTAATAAAGGAGAGGGATACTCTGTTGCGAACAGGAGTATATAACCATGAAGACCATATTGTTAGTGAACTTGATCGGCAAATCAGAGAGGCAATTGAAAAAAGGAACAGCACTAAATGAAAACATATAGGTAACTATAGAAAGTCAGAGCCTAAGTTGGGATAGAGTAATTTTGTAAACCTGTAGTTCTTGCAAGGGTCGTAAAATCTTCTGCAAAGATGTAAGGACATGCTTAACTTTGCACGCTGTTCTTGGCCTTTCTGAAGTCAATGTAAATACATGCAACGTACAAGAGTAAGCACAGTTGTAGTTTTTACAGGGTGGGAGGTGGCTGCTTTTTAAATATTTTTACTCATATTTATGTATGTGTAAATATCTATTTATTTTGTGAATTCTTCTGAAATGTTTTCTACCTCTTCTTGCAACCTCAATAGCTTTTTTTTGTTCAATATTGTCATAATTTATTGCATTTTTTTAAATGTCTTCAACAGAACTAAGAAAAAGTAGCATTAGTTTAATCCTCCCTCAAAGTGCTGCACTTGAACAAATATTATTTCTTATCAAATTGCAAGGTATTCAACTCTCGCTTCTGTAACCGTAGTCAAGATAACTAAGTTCTCTAGCTAGTATTCCTTCATGAGCATAGGTTTTGGAAAATTTATAAGAGCCAGTGATGAGATTTTGGGTCAGGCAAAAAAAAAAAAAGAAAATCCATCAAACCAAAACAGCATGAAATACTGATCTTCACGAAGAAAATCTCTTTGGTGTCCTAGCAGTTTCTAGCAGTTTTGCATGCAGGCCTGTAAGGACAAGCATGTGAAGGGGGATAAAGCCCTAATTCAGAAACACATGTATGCACTTTCCTCTCTAATGAGAAAATATGTTTGAAGTGCTGGTTAAGTGCATTTACATACCTCATTTAAATCTGAACACATACATATAAATAACAAGAGCTTTTCTAAGTAATTATATTTTCCTTAATCAAGGTCTAACCCATTCACAATTACTAAGCTGAATTTCAAAGCATGTTTTCTCCATACCATTTAAATTGTATCTAATTCAGATTTCAAAATATGAATAAGTCAGAGTATCAAGTTGTTAAATTTCTGAAGAGATGTCCACCAGAAATGTTAGTTTGTGCATAATCACAGTTGAATAAGGACAGTTTTGGATTCCAGCCTTCGCTCAGCTCCACTGATTTTAAAATCATTTGTGTGGATCTAGCTAACTCCATATATTTACAGTCATACGAAAAGGGGCTTTGTGTGTTTACAAAATTTTTTCTCGATTTTTGTATTTTTGAGGAAAAAACATATGTCCTATAACTCATTTTGTTTTGAAATGAGCAAAGATCCGTGTACTTCCATAGACCTAACTGTGTAAGCGTTGCCTTCCCTTTGTGGACGGTGTGAGTTACAGAATACAGACTTTATGTTGCATCTCAGTGTGCCTCTTCAGTGTGTTGTTTCTGCTTCTCTAACTGTTAACCTACTTTCTGTGTAATAGACTGCTTGTCTAAGCCCCTTAAAAAGAAAAGCTTTATGCTAGATTTCACAACAAATGCTTTTGTGATACTTTGTAAACTTACTTTGTACTCATATTTAAAAAAAAAAAAGTCCCACTGTGCTACTACATGTTTATAAATCTGTAACATTATCTTTTTTTAGATTATGACTGTGTATCGTATCACTGATCCATGATCATATGCAATTGTAATAAAGTGAATGAAGCAACTGCTTGTATTTCACGGGGAAGACCCGTTCAAGCCGTTTTTCTTCAAATGGTCCATTTGCTGGCAGTGTAGTTTCTTGTTCAAACACGAGGGGGTGCATTAGACTTACAGAATCTCAATTCTGCAAATGGTTGAGGAATGTGAATTCCTGTAATGAAAAATTGGTGATCTTTCAAATTAAATTGATATTCTTTGGCTTTTCACGTGTGTTATTAAATAAAATTAAAGTTTTAAATATTCTTTGGCTTTTCAAGTGTGTTATTTAATAAAATTAAAGTTTTAAATATTCTTGATATTTTACGTGTTTTGTTTTTTAAACTATGTATTTGTATAGCATTTTTGTTTAATACTGAAAAAAATACAAAGTTTTAGTGCTTTGGAACCATCTCATTGGTTTACTCCCAAAGTTATTTTCTTGTTTACATTTATAACCTAGTAATAAAATAATAGGAATCATGTTCCCTTGAAGTTTAAGAAGGAGCTACTCAGATGAGTAAATGTGAGGTGGGTCATTTTTCCTTCTTAAAGAAAACTATTTACAAGCATGCTGATTTAAGCTGTTTGTGCCCACCATGTCACTTAAAAGCCACTACTTACAGAATGATAAGCAAGAAATTATTTGATTCTTAAATTATTTAGTATTTTTGTTTTGCTATACAAGCATTGTCCTTAGTATTACTTATTTCTGTTTAGACGAGAAGGTATTTTTTTAGGCTAATGTTGGTAGGTTAGACTTCAATTTTGCTTTCTAGCACAATGTTTGAAATGCTTCATTCCAAAATAGCCTAGGAAAAAATATGTATTTGTAGTAGATATATAAGATGGAAGCTTAGTATTATTCTCTCTTATATTTAATTTGGGTTAAAGTTGGCTTCTTGTTATCTTAAAGCCATAGATGGTATTGTCACCTCAGGCTGAAGATAGTAACAATTAAGTGGAAAGATCAAATATCATTTTTATCAAGTATTAAAATACTTCCCTTATAACAAAAAGAAATGTCATTGGAAACAAACACGTGAGGTAACAAGTTTATCTTAACTTACCCAGTGTAAAACTCCTGCTGGAATTCACGTGTCTACAGTTTTCAGTCCTGATTTTATACACATTAAAGGAAAGTGGCGGGGGAGAGTAAAACCCAAGTCCTGCTGACATCATTGCAGACATCAGCTTCGTTTTGATGCAGCCAGGTTTCATTTGGGAAGCTGATGTAATTACTTCAAGTAATTCTGCTAATATGCTTGCAGCATAAACCCACTAAATTATTGTTACACTGGCAGGGACTGGCTGATATTGCAGCGCATAATTGCCAAGAGGTTACCTAAAATTACCTAGTTAAAGGAAAAGCAGCAAATATACATGTAATCTCTCTGTATGCCTTCATATGGAGCCTTAGCTAAGATTTTGAGATCTGACGCAAGAAAATGGGCCATTTTTTCCCCTGCTAGTTACTAAAAACCTCATCAGAAAAGTTGTCCCTAAGTAAATTCATAGCTACTCAAGCATCAGACTTCACTGGGGTAGAGACAGTGGGAATCTGACACTAAATTATTTTAAAAAGAAGAAAAAAGCATTGTTTTACTTTGAAGCTGGATTATTAAAATATATAGTTACATGATTGATCTTTCCAGTATTTTTTTTCGGGGGGGCGAAGCTATAATGACTCTATCGCTGTAGTATTTTAGCTGTTACCCAACACTTTCAACGCTAATGCACGTTCGGAAATTGCTGTTGTGGAAAAGAAGCGATGTTATGTCTGGCACGGAGCTTTCACATTTTCAAGACGTGGCTCTCCATCACTGCAGCTTAAACGCGTCTGTCTTCTGTACTTTTAGCTAAACCTTAGCGCACAAATAAAGATGGAAGTCCTCTACCGCATCTTCTAAGGGCTTCTGAAGTATTTACAGCATTTAATACATATTTACACAGTTATTTATTTTGCTACTACCGTGCCTAAATGATCGCGACCTGTGTCAAGTCCTGGGTAGGAGGCACTAGTCCCACTCTTGCTGAAGGCAGAGCTGTAGAAGGCGGCTGTGTACTTAGATCTCATTTCATTCGTTTCTCTAGGGGGTTGTATTAGTAGTGTTTTCATTAGGAATGTTTTTACAGATGTCGGCTGTGCAGATATGAAGTCTCTGTGGTGGAAAAGCAGTCAGGAAACTGGCATTAAGAACAGAAAGAAAAAAGTCAGCTTTGAGAGACTAATTTATAGAAAAATAATTTACTGACTTTCGGATGTATAAATGTACTGTAACCCCATGGTGGCTTTAATGTAGAGTAACTGAATTCTTGCAGGGATCGAAATTATTTTCTATTCTTAACTGTAAGAAACTGTTCAGCCTGTCATTCCTGATCGCAGAAGACTAAAATAGTCCCCATTAATAATCCTCTTGAAAAAGCAGCACGCACTACTTTGCAGTCCAGTACTTTTTTTTTTTTTACTCCAAGTGAAATAGTTGTAGTAGTTTGACAGCATTTTTAAACAATTTAAGTATTACTGCAAAAAGTTCTGTCCTAACAATATACATACAGCACTGATCATGGTGGAGTTGCACTGTTCCTGAATGTTTGGCCAAAGGGCTTTGGTGCAGTTACTGAGACATAATTGCACTGACAAAAAATATATAATCAAAATTCAGATCCGTTTACTGGAGCAGAGGGAATCTGGTAGAACACGGTCTGCAGTCCAAACACTGTAACAGTGTTTCAACACTTACTGCATTAGCTCATAGTTTTAAATGTACTACAAGAAAACAATGTAAAAACGTTTTTCAGAGAAGACTGATTTATTACTACTATCATCCTAAGTTTTGTTTTACAAATAGAAATCTAAATAGGGCATCAGAATTAAGGCAGTGGGGTGAGACTGAAGCCAGCAAACAAGCAAATAAGTGTTTTACATAAATTAGGATTAGGCGGTGGTCGCAAACCTTCATCATTTTGTAATGGTTTAATTGCTCAGCATGAGCGGGATATTTTTATTTTGTTCTTCAGTCCTGGAAGCAGAGGAAGGAGGCGCCTGCTCTCATGTCAAGAGATGCTGGTTGTACAGTACACTAGACTGCTGCTGTGCTCGCCTGAGAGGCCTTTTTGGGAACAAGACCAAGGCTGTATGACACCAGGTGATCCCGGCCAGGGCTGAAGGGCAGAATAAGCTACTGCTTGCACAACCATCACGGAGATGTGAAGGCTGAGACCCACTGCGCTGGGCATGAAGGTCACCACACCCGACAGAGCAAGACGCGCTGGGAGCCTGCGCCTCAGGCTGTGGTTCAGCCAATACTGCGGCTACATTTCCATCGATATGAACACCTATTTGGTCTGAAGGGCGAGACCCAGCCTGCTTTTCTGAGGATCCTTCAGTCAGCGGAGGGGATAAGTTACAGAACCGCACACACTGTCTAACCCCTACAATGATTTGACTGCGTGTGGATGCCTGTGATGCTTAAAACATGCTAGTTTGCTGGTACTTTTCTGATCCTCACTTTTCTGATGCCAATCCAATTGTTTCGCTGATAAAATGGAGCTGAATGATAACCCCAAATAAACGAGAACAGGATGTCAAAGGCAAGAGCAGAAAACCACCACAAACAATCAGTGGGTGCATCTCCACAACCATGAGAGGGCACTGCTGTTTGTGGGATAAACACGTACGTGTGTGTGTGTGTGTGTGTGTGTGTGTGTGCACATGTGCTTCCCCGTACTAGTGAGATTAACCCGGCCCACACCTCCCTGTGTGACCGGTCTCCCGCTCTCGCCAGCACTTCTGTCTCCTGCCCCATGCAGATGTCACGGCGCTGCACCGTGTTGTACGCCACCAGCATGTGGCTGGAAGAACTGGGAAAATGTCCAGATTTGGGCGCTCCTGGAGCATCAGACCCACACACATGCTCCCTCTCCTGTCCTGCAGAACAGTTAGATGCTGGTTTTAAATATGACTTTGCCTTCCTGTGGCACACAGGCAACAAATCATTAAAATGGGCCCAAAGATCTAACCGAGAATAAATATTTTTTATCATATTGATTCTTATTTCTTTTTCATATATTATTATCAATGCAGAGGTAGCATAGCCATAGAGACGAGCAGAGGAACGGCAGTGGTTTATACAGTGCACTGTGAGGGAAGGGCAGTGCTATTTGTTGTGCAGGGCAGCAAAGCCTGCTGAGCTGAGTTCGTATTGCACTTGTTGAGGCAAGGTGGCAAACCCTCTCCCTGTCCTTACACAGTGTAAGGGGGCAGGCTGTAAGCTGCGCAGTGGGCTGGGAACAGAGCTGTGGTGTCTCCCCCTGCCTCTGCTACAGCCACGTTGAGCGACCACGAAGAGGGCTCTGCGCCTCCGCTTCCTAGCTGCAAAATGATAATAAAAATGAAAAACCCTTTCGTATAAGTAGTTTTGCCTACCTATGTGCTGGGCACCAGCTTGTTAATGCTCGAAAAGAGATAGCTGCTGGCTTCTGCCAGGCTGCTTCTCCAGAAAGTGAGCAGAAATTATTTACATTACATAACTTTTCCCTTGTTTAGTAGAAGAATTAATGTCCTCTTTCACTATGCTAATTACAATTCACCAAAAGATTTCAGAAAAAAATTAGATGATTTTCTTCGATTCCTAGGGAGAATAAGGGAATCTAAGGCTGCAGCCTCTCAATAAAGTCTTTTTGAGAGAGGAATTAAAAAAAAAATCACTTGGAGAGGGCAGATAGAGAGGAAAGAGATAAAAAAGAGAGAAAGACAGAAAGGGAGAGAAAGAGAGGGAGAAAGAGAATGAAAGAAGGAAAGGAAGGAGAAAGGAAGGGGAAGGGGAAGAGGGAAGGAAGGGAAAGGGGAAGAGGGAAGGGAAGGGAAAGGGGAAGAGGGAAGGGAAGGGAAACGCCTTTTGACCTGCCCATGACCAGTCTGTACAGGCATGGGGAAGCACTGTTTACCTCTGTCTCTCTCCCTATTGGTAAGGTTAAGATGGTTCCTCATTACAGCCATGTTTTGATGAACAGCTACTTAATGCTTCGTTGTTACAGCCCTTTTGGAGAAGAAAAGGTCAGATGTTGTTTACCATCTCCTTCCTATTGAGTGAATAAGAAATTGTGAGGGTTTTAGTGAGAACTTTTTATAGGAAAATCATTTCCTGTCTTCTCAGTATTGAAATACTAATAAAAGCAAATCCTGATTATCCTAATAAACATGACAGATACAATTGGAAACAAGTCTTAAAGCAGAGGGGGAGCCAAGTCATAACGAAATAACACAGAGGCACAGGATGCCCATGCAGGACAGGGTACCCAGGAGAAGTTGAGAAACCTGGCCTGGATATCAGGGGCCTGGATATGGGGGCAAGTGGGCCACAAAGCCCAAACCTCCCTCTCAGTACTAGTTTTCTGCAGAGTGGAAACTGTCAGTTCTGCACATTTCTGTGGGTTTTCTTTCCTTCCCTTCTTTTCATGCTTGTTGAATAAGTCATTCAGAACATTTGCACCATCACTCCTGAAACTATCCTGAATATTTTTAACATTCAAGTTTCAGCTAAAAATACAAATCATGCTTTATGGAAAGCAATGCATTTCAGTGCACGAACATCATATCAACTTCAGTAACACAAAATAACCAGCTTGTATGAGCAAAGGCAGGTCTCTTGTTTATAGTGCCAGATTCAAACTTCTAGTTAGACATTTTGGCAGTGAAGACACAGACTCTGTTACTTATAAACCAGTTAATCCTCACTTACGAAAAAGAAACCAACCCCCAAAAAAGAAAACATAAGTCCATTTATGACCTTTAAAGTCTTAGATTAACTTCTACACTGGAGTAAGAGATGCTTTATGATACATCACATTAATGGCTATAATTCTTTGTGTCTTTCTTTTACATCAATATTAAGCATTAAGTCTTTATACTGACACTGTGTTTTTACGCAAAAGTTTAAGAAGGAAGCCCAAATCTAACACAAGGCAACTTTTAGTAGGTTTGTCTCAAAATTGTTCTGTTCAACCTAGCAAGAGAGGAGAAAACAGCCAGTCAGAGGTGTTTTCAACAGAGGAACAAGACCTACTCCGAAGAACAGAAGCTGGAAGTAACAGACTATCCATACAAATGAATATATGTATATATAAATATGTTGACACATGACAGAGCATAGCTAACACACTATCAAGGTTTTTCTAAGACAAAAAGATTTGCTCTAACTTACAGAATTTTTCTTGATTTTCTTCTGTTGTACACTGCAGTATTCCAATGGATGGACATCCAGATTGAGGATATAATAAGATAAAATGTAACAAGAAAAAAGAAAAAAAAAAAGTTTGGGGAATATGGGTCAGGCTACATGTAACCTGGAACTCCTGGCTCACAACAGTTTTTATTTCTGGTTCTTCTCTCTATCATCTGGAGCAAAAAGCAATCAAACAAAATCCCAGTGTCATCTACCAGGTTCCCTGTGGAAATTTTTAAAATTCTGCACTTATTCATTTTGATTTCATGTATGTTTTAAAAATATTACAATTTCGACTCCCTTTTCTAGCTCCATTTTTGTTATCACGGTATCTATTTTAACTGCTACGAAGCTACAATGTCCGTACCTTATCTTTGTCAGTTAATGTATCTAATTCCGCCATCCCGGAGGGAATAAACCTGAAGCTAAAGCCTGCAATATATTAAAGAATCAAGAACGCTTATGCAGAACAAACAGAGGATTTAGCTTGGATAAACAGCAGAGAGCTCAGTGTCTTTTATGTCCAGGGCTCAGGACTGGAAGAAGAAAATGACTATAAATCATCCCTGTGAAACAACATAACATAAATGTTGTATGTTTATTTTAAACTTTATACAATCATTTATCTGGGCTACAGCTCAGTTTCAAAAAGTGCTCTGCTATAATGAGGTACTGCAACTAGCAGTGATCAAGAGTAAAATGATATATAGTCTTCAAGCAGAATTTGCTTATGGGAAGAATGGAAAGCACTTAAGCAGACACCAAGTATCTATAGCCAGTAGATCAAGCAGGAGGATAATGCAATAATAACAAAAACTTTGATAAATTCTTTCCTGTTTCTCCTCAAAATATCACATTTCTTGTAATGTGACATTGTTTTGAGAGCTAAGCAGCCAGCAATTTATGCCTTAATTTTCACACTTGAATAAAGGCTGATTTGTTGTCACTGCCTGAGCTATGACGTGTTGCTCCACCAGACTTAAACTAAAGAAGTAGGTTAAATCTCCACCCAGCCTTGCATTCCAGCAAGAAGCACACTTCAAAATACGCTGCCTTCTATTCTGGGTAATAACATGCACTTCTTGGAATTGTTACTTCTTTTTTCCTGCCATGGAGAATGGAAAGTATTAATTGCATTGAGAGACTGCCAAGAAAAAAATCTTGTAGCCCAGGGCCAGGCACCTGCTGGCCCTCAGGCCACAGCTGAGCCATCGAGTGGCGGGGCGCGCCGGGGCACCGCGCCGCC
>NW_010578152.1:664091-684592 GCF_000705375.1 Tinamus guttatus | reverse complement strand
AAAAGCAGCTGTGCTCACACATGGCGCCTTCCGAGCTTGATTTTGTGTTGCTCTGTCTTTGCAGAAACACAAACTGTGGCACAGGGAACACAACAAATTATTGGGAAAAAAAAAGGGAGGGGAGATCTAGGGGCCTTCCAGCTCCCCAGATGCTGCGTGCCATGATTTTCAAGCCTGCCCAACAAATTTCCCATCCCATCAACAGTACGATAAGGGCCTGAGCATTCTTAATTTTTATGACTTTCTAAGCTGATCTAGCAGTTGCTTAAAGTCTAAGTGTTGTGTATAACCAGGAACATTATTTTAGTTTGCAAGACTACAGATTTATTAGAGGTCCAGGAATTAACTGCTAAAAAAAAAAATGCAGTCAGACTGTTTGTCCTTTGATTTTATTTTTAAATTTCATTACTGGCCCATAGATAGCAGAGCCAGAAGCACTGTATCTGCTATTGAAAAGACCAGAGTTAAAACACCTTTTCTCCATCCCCCCTTTTCCTCAGCAGTTGACAGCGCCCCTTTAAAACAAGGCTATCGAGAGTGCAGAAACATAAATACTTCTGTGCCTATGCAGCTTCAGATATTTTCAAGCAAATATATTTATGATGTCAATAACGATAAAAAAAAGATGACTTATTCAATAATTCATAATGGTTTCAGAGCTGCTGGAGGCTAGTAGGGCTCACTTTACTTTAGATAACTTATAAACGTAGATTATTTCCATGACAGACTGAAATTACTTTCTGATGAATATTTATTTGAGATTTAATTTTCTTATTAACCCACAGTATTCTAGAAAAGAAAATGACAACGCTAACATCTTCTCTGCACTGCTCTCCCAGATGCACGTAGCAAAATCCTCCAGGGGCACTTTGCAGAAGCAAAGTTTTAAGCATTTGCCCAAACTGCCAAAACTAAGCATGATGAATAGCTTGGGACATTTTGGCAGCGAAGCCATTTGAGGGTCCAGCCTTTGGGTTTTGGTTTTATTTACTCCTCTGAAAAAGAGTTTGGTGCTGCCCGCAAAGGCATCCTGTGGGGATGGTATCTCAGTCTGCGTCTTGCTAGCAACACGGTGAGAGGGCCGGGAGCCGCTTCCTGCATCTCTTGTAGGCCTGTTGGGTAGGCAAGGGCCAGCTCCTTGCCTTGGCAAGCGGTATATGGAGTTAAAAGTGCTACTCATCTCCCTGAAAATAGTTCAGATGATTGACTCTTAAATTTCTCTATTGCTAAACTACTGCTGCTACACTTTCCAGAGGACAAAACCCTCAGTGCTGTGAGCTGTAACACTGATGCCTGGTGGTCAGGGATGGGACCAGCAAGAGGAGAGCACCCCATGTTCAATATCTGATACAATGTCCTTGAGGTTTACACCTTTCTTATCTTCTCCAGATAAAACAGCAAAGTCACAATATTCTACTGGAAAAAAATAATCTATATTTAAGTAGCTATCCATCTATATATATGTATCTCCGAGCAGCCCCAGCTTCTGAAGTGAGCTCTAAAACTTGCTCCTCATGGGATCTGGACAGTGAAGGAACACTTGTTTTTTGTGTAGGAAAAGATTCAAGGAGAAAATCGAGGACAGCATCACAAGCTCTTTGCTGCTTAAAATTAATCCTTACAAACAAACAGTGTTCGAGCTACAATGTGTTTGTAGTGAATGAAAAAATAACTCTTACATGCAAAACTACCCTATTAGTTTAATTCTGCGCGCGCGCACACACACACACACACACACACACACAAAGAAAAAAAAAAAAAAAAAAGGCTGTGGGAATCCATAAATACAGGCCTGGTTAAAAATAACCCTTGCTCTAGCACCAATAAAAGCTAGCAACAAATGTTTAAAAACTTGAACTCCGTACAAATATGTAAGGGTAAACCACGTGGGTGCTGGCTGCAGCCAGCCCTTCTGGGGAGAGGAGGGTGCTCCGCCGGTGGCACCAATGGCAGCACAGAGCACCCAACTCACTGAGGCCGCTCACCACTAAGCTGCCTTCGGGGCCACCTTTTTTTTTGTTATTATTATTATTTTTAATTTTTTGTCCAGAGAGGCCCCAAGGCCTGCAGCACAGTGGCTGCACGGCGCCTCCGCTTTGCGGCCCGTGCTGCGGCCTGCTGAGTTGAAGGGCGCCCTGGGTGCGCGGCTGCGCCTGGGCGCGGGCGAGCGCCACCCTCGCGTCTTAATCGCTTAAGAAGTTACTTACGATATGCAACTAAATATTTAGTTATGTGGAGGACAGCTTGTCACAGACAGCTTTGTTGCTAATGTATACAAATGCTGGCATGGCTCTGGCTTCCTCCCGCCGCGCGCAGAGATACCGGCGCACCGGCCTCAGCCTAAATAAGCTGATTTATTTGTTGCAGTTGTTTGATAAGTGCATCATACCTCAAACGCTAAGAAACCACTTTAGGAGGATTATAAGTTTTATGATGTGAAAAGATTACCCTGAGTGTGCTGAGCAAAGTTTATATTCGGAGACTGTGCAGGAGCTGAGGTATTCACAGAGGCTGGGAGCAGAAGGCTGGGGAGAGAAAAAAGGGATTTGCTTTGTTTGTGGCACTTTTTGAGGGGTTTTTACACTCTTTTTTTTCCATTAAAAGAGCATCCAACACTACTAACTTTTGTCACTCTCCTCTGTCTTCCCCCCCTTGCCTCCACCAATGAGAATTTGGGGATATGATTTTTTTTTTTTTAATTTAAAAATGATTAATTCAATCGCAAGTGAATGATGCTATCAAGAACTGTGCCAAGTTACCTGCGGGGGGAGGAGGGGGGGTGCCAGCAGGTTCTGGCAGGTTCCAGACAGTTCCAGGAGGTTCTAGAAGGTTCCAGGGTGGTGGTTGGACCTCACTCGTCTCTCGGGCTGCTGCAGTGGCACCTTCGTGCCTGGTGTTTGCACCCTGCAACATCCCACTTTTATTGAAATGGCATTTACATCGTATTCTCTCTGCCTCCTCTTCCATGGGAGAGTTTTTTGTGTCACCAGGAAATGGTGAATATTGCTCTTTATTAGCCTCGTGGTGCTGCAGCCCGTCAATACTTGTCTCAGCCTGATGAGATCATGCTATGATTGTTAATCAGAGCAAAGAAATGAGGTGAGGGAGTGAGAAATGCTTTTTAAAAAAAATTAATTAAAAATACTACAGGTAAAGATACAATATCATCTTCAGCACAAAACAGTGAGCAACTAATCAGCCCGTGTTTAAAGTTTAAACTTAACTTTAACATTAGACGTCTTTTTTCAAGGAGAGAAGAAATACTACATTTGCAAAATATACTTGTGATCAGTGAGTGGTTCTTTTAACCATTATCAGCCTCCTTAAGACCTGTTATTCAGAAAAGCACTTAAGTGCAGAGCTGGCTTTAAACATATGGAGTGTTACTGGGACAGTCTCATTTATTCTTCATTAGGCTAAAAGGTTTTGGTTTTAAGAGATTGTCTGACATGGCTCAGTGTCAATTACTCATTCAGAAGGCTGCTCTCATCTTGAGTTTTTCTGCTTCAGCGAGGAACTAGTGTAAGGGGAGGTAACCAAGTAGTTTTGACCTCTTTGTATCTTCTCTTTAATAAAAATTTGGATCAGGGGCAGCTCCTCTTGCCAAAGGGGTGATGAGCACTGTGCAAACAAAGGTGAGGGATGCACCGATGCAGGTGCCTCCATGCAGCAATAGCTGCAGTGACAGCCCTGGGAGGTCACTCCGCAGTCTGGCTCAATTGACATCCAGTTTCCACAGCTCATTACTGTTGTTTAACACTGATATTGCACAGCTCATCTTTGCAGCCCAGGGTTAGGAGAGGGTAAGCATTTCATAATGGACAAGTGGAGGTCAGCCAGTTAAATCAGTTTTTCTAAGACTATAGCAGAAGTCAGGATCCGGTCTATAGCTAGAGGGCTATAGAGTAGCTTCCTCCCAGTGTCCTCTTGACTTCCTAAGAGGTGCCTTTCAGGCTGGGGTTATTAGGAAAAGCCCAATATACTTCAGCAACAAACTGGGAAAAAAACGTGTCACTTACTTACAGAACCTGTTTTGCTCACCAAACTAAATGAGAAAATAATTAATTAATCTCTCAGGCCAAACAGCTAATGCCAGCTTGTATGTATTATCTACCAGATATATTGTCTTAATCAATCTCAGGAAGTACAAATATCTATACTTTACACTCTCCTTGCTGGTTTTATGCCATGCAGAGGTTTTCAGGAAAGGAATGAAGGAAGGATAGCGTTGGAAATGGACGTCTTGCCCTATAAAATGGTTCTTTTGGAGCCTGGTTAAGTCATGCCAGCAGGGTGTTGCAAGACTGCTTGCAGCACCTCTCGCTGTGCTGGTCCAGGGCTACAGAGAGGACTTTGTTTTGCATGGCTGACCAGCTGCGGCCTTTCATCAGCGCAATACTCTACTTCGCATTGAGGCAAAAAAACAACCGTATTGCACTGTCACTTACAGCTATGTCCTTCCCTACTAAACCGCCTCCTGGAGACCTCATCTTTGGGAAACAAACGTGCTAACTAGGACTAGCAGAACAAAAATCAGAGGTGGGAAACACACCATAGGTAATAATTCCAGTGAATTTATTTCACACATCCCTGCCCCTTGGCCATATCCCTGTAGCTCTGTGAATACTCAGGCCTGCTTGTGGAGTGGTCTTTTCCCCATTTCCCCTCCCTAAGCTTGTTCTAGTCCATCCTCTTGCCTTAGGCAAAGCATTTGGAGTGCGTCACACATGATGCAATAGGTCTCTCAGCCAAAGGGACTCAAGTGAATGATTTTGGAGAGTGCCCAAAGGTACTTAAAGGATTCTCATAGAAAATTCTCCATCTGAGCTCTGCCAGCCCTTCAAAGACTCTCCTGATCCTTTTGTCCAGAAGGCACCGCTGCCACATGTAAGGTGGTCTCTATTCAAAAGTTTTGCAACACTGTGAATGTTCTATGCACGGTCAACACAGCACTGAGTTCAGGGCTTTGCTTAGAGGGAGGAGTAGGTTTGGAAAAGCATATTTCCTCCCCTTTTCAAATGAAATGCATCAGCTGGATGACCTTAAAGAGAGATCACAAATCTGAGTAAGATGCCAAGTAGCAAAACCCAAAAGCAGTGGCTGCAAATCAGTAGATGCCATTAGGAGCCAAACATGATTAATTTCACTAAAAAGCAGTTGCCTCGATTCCCTCTGAGCAGGGCAATAGAGGGAAATCCATCTAAACGAGATGCAAATGTGTTTCCTGAAGACCTCTAGGAACTGAATATCCTGCTGAGTGTCTTCATTTCTCTTCTGCTCCAAAGTGAACATAGACTATGCATTTAACAACAGTGACCTGCTTCCTGGTTTTCCTGAAACTGAGGCCCTGTCAGAACCAGTCCTGAGCAAGTCTTGACATAAGTGATGATTGCACTGAGTATGGGGACAACAAGGCTCCTTAAAAGGACAAATTTACTGCCCATTGATTAGCGCAATTCCTGCAGGTCCCAAGAAATTCTTTCAAAGGGATATCAGATACAAGAACAAAGCTGAAAACTCAAATACAAATTTGCTCTGCTCAAGGCAAAAATATGTGTTTGTGGTTTGTTTCTATTTCACATAGAACTGTGCCAGTTGACAGCACATCTGATAATCAGAAAAGAGGTATTAAAGAATTAGTAGAGTCTGCGGTCCAGGAGGGCCCATGAGTTCCTGTTGTCCGACCCTTCGTGTATCAGAGGGCTTCACTTTTCATCCAGCAGTCCTTTGCTTGGAGTGTCTCCATAACTGTGTCAGGGTGACCAAAGGAAAGTGCCTCAGTTCCTCTGGCAGGTCCAGATCCTGAAGCTGCCAGCAAGGGGCAGAAATTTTTTCTAGCTCCATTTGCAAATGCTTTCTGCTAAACACTTCCATAAACCTTCTGGGCACTATAATTCAATGCTGGATTTGAGTTCCAAGCTTTTATTGGTGAGATATCTTGGCTAGATCTTAAACTTCCAAAACTGGAAGCAAAGCTTTGAATATTAAACTGTTGGGCTGACTATGGGTTTTATATATATATAGGTATTTACTCTTGAACTGAGTTCAGCAGTTCTTGTATTTCTACTGATTTACAAGGAAAACAGTGTTTTGCTGGTTCTGTGCAGTTTTTCCTCTTTTTGCTCCCATCAGAAAGGAAATAAAATAATTTACTTTTAAGCTATTATGCTTTCAGTCATGTCTTGGAGTCCTTATGGACATATGTAATTCTGACTATTGCAAGATTGTCATTTCCAATAATCCAGAGCTTTAAGGTGATTTTTTTTCCCTATCAAGGAAATATATTATTTCATATGAATAAGTTAAAAAGGATGGAAAACAATCCAAGTTGCCCAAAGGCCATAAGGAAATAGAAATGCATACAACAAAAGTGATAAATACATTACTTCAAGATTCTCCTAAATCATATTATGAGAGAAAGAATAAGGAGCAAAAGTTTTTCCTCTTAATCAGGGCAGTAAAAGAGAATGACACAGTAAAAGAGAATGACACGAGAATTAAAACTTGTAATTTACTTGTCAAGAGGCAAGAGAACTGAATTTTTTTTTTAATATGAAGTCTTTGTATAGTTTTATCTGTTCTGAACTTTGTGTGATATCTTCCTATGCTGCCTCCATGTGCTCAGTCATTACTGTAGAATGACATTAGTTTTTATTTTTGTGCTTTCTCAAGCCAGAGGAGGCCACTGAATTCACCAAACGGAACTTCCTCTGCTTTTAAAATGAAATGCAGACAAGAGGTTAATGATTAAAGATATACCACCTTCACTGTGATGTAAGAGTAGTTTGAATCAAATAAAAGATACATGCATGTGCAAAATATACGTTTATATGTATGTGCATTTCTATTTTTTTTTTTTTTACTGCTTTGTGTTACTCCATTTTTGCTTGTCTAATAATACAACAGCATATTAGTTTAAAGCTAACTTAGGAAACTATGTAGCTTCAGGGACTCATAATTTTCCATAATTCTGGGAACTTGCTGTGGCGCTGTAAGTGTTCCCACAATAAGGTGGACAAAGTGAGACATCACATGGCCGCTTCAGGATGCCTATCACTCATCATGTGGGGTTTTATTTTTTCCTAACAATTCATTAGATCTCTTGGGAAAGTTACTGTACCTTAGGAAGCCCTTTGTGAGGTAGAAAGAGATGATTTTGCCTGGTAAATGGAAACATGACATTTCAACCACTTTGCCCATCCGAAGTCCCAAAGAAGGTCACTTGCACAGCTCTCCACAGTCAATCATCCCCATCAATCAGACAGGCACTACTCTGTTTGCTCTCATTTAAACCAGGATGTGTTTGCGTTTCTCATTAATTTGTCAGTTTCCATTTGGGAAACATTCTTGTACAATCAATGGAAGTCAGCAGGTAAACCTAAATATTTGCACAGGCTATACCTAATGAGATCATTTAGACAGCCGTTGACAGTAGGTGTCACAGGGACAGAAATCCATCCTTGCAAAGACGGCTACAAGAACGCGCGCTGGCATACACACACGTTCTACCCTCACATACTCTCTCTGTAAAAAAAAACGACTACCTACATAGATGCATATGCACATAATGCATGCGTAATGCAGAAATAATGCTGGAGCTCAAGTTGAACTTCCACACATGAATAAAACTAATGGTACTATTTAAATACAATAAAAACATGAAGAGCTGCATTGCCAAATTGTGCAAGGTCACATTGCAATGTGTCGGCTGTAAAGATTTCTAAGGAGCCTGTTTTCTTGAGTAATAGCAGTTGGAGAAATGCACTTATCTGAAGAATGAGACTGTTATAGGTTTCTGTAAATCAAATCTTAGCCAAAGAGCAGTTCCCTAATATCCATTTTCCACTTCACCACTTTTGACTACAACACACACACTGGGCTAAATCCTGCTCAACTCACGCAAGGAATCCACTTAAATCAATACTGGTATGACTGGCACTATATAAACCTTGAAGACAGATTGAGTGACAGCATTTGAGCACAGACAGGAGGATTGGCTTCTTGCTATACATGAATATTCATAACGGTGTTCCTGGGCACACAGACTCCATGCAAGGCAAGAGCTAATTTTCAGGACAGATCTTACCACTTGCAGAGAAGACTGGTGAAAAGGAAATTTCCTTCATTGCACTGCCTTGAACTGTTACTATTAAACTGAGCCAGAGAAGTGATAGAGAGCCTAAGGGTAAGATGCCTGAAGAGTAAGATGCAGTGGGTCCACAGCTGCCACCTTTCCTGCTTTTACAACCCTTGTACATCCTCAAGGAATGCGTTCTGATACTGCGATCACTGAAAGCCTTTGGACCTCCTTTGAGACCGGTAGAAGTTTTTACCCTACAAGTTTTCCATCACAGTTATCGAGACCAAAGCAAAAAGACTCTTGGTCCGCGCAGCTTCCCATAACAGATGTGAAACCAGCTTGGCTTCTTTCAGAACAAGGTGTAACAGGCAGGGTTAAACATAGCCATTTCTGAAAATGCCCCAGTATACAGAACTACCATAAAAAATCTGTAAGTAGCAACCTGAGGTGGTAAAACAAAATTCAGCCTGAACCCAAGGAGGCAAGATTTTTTGCCAGGAGGATCCTGACAATCCACTGCTGCCCGTCCTGCTTACAAACACATCTGAATTTGAGGAGCTGGACACACTGGCCTGTATGCTGACACTTGATTCTGTCTTTAATGACTAGGTAGTTGGCCTGCATATAGGCCGCGGCTATTGAATAATACCAACATCTGTACTGTTAAAGACTATTATTCATAGGAAGCCTTACAAAATCTAACACTACATTCACTTCTAAGATATAATCGCATGTAAAATCTTTTTTTCTTTTTCTTTCTTTTTTTAAATCATTTTAATGTGATCATTTGTTGGGCCTTAGGGTAAAATTACATTTCACAGCTCCCTTGTTCCCATGCTATGGCAAAAAAGAGATTGATGTCTGAAATTTCAACTGTATTTGTCTTACAAATTTGTCCGACTCCCTGGAGAATAATTGTCTCATATCATTTGAAGGCTGGTAATTCCTTTGGAATGACCTCTGTGTTATAATTACAGCAAGAGTACTAGCATGTAGCTAGGCAAAGTGAAAGTTAATGTTCTTGGTTTCTAGCTTTGTTATTCTTATTAAACTGCTCTCCTTTAAAAGAAATACCTGGAGATACGGAGCCTTACTCAAGAGGGCTTTTTGCAGATAACACAAAATGTCTTTTTTCCTGCAAAACACTTACGCGCATTAACGATTATCTGAAGGTTGCAATGTATTCTTAAAGTCATTGGGCATTTCTGGAACATATTAGCAGAACTGGAGACTTTAACACATTGTTCACCCCAGAATCATTTATTTTCTCCTACTTCAAATGTTTTGAGGTTTTTGAATATAGATTCAGCTGTGGTTTGTATATGTTATTTTTTCTGTCATGATATGGGATTGAATAGAGAATAATCTAAATATACATGCTCCTTAGGAAAGAAAGTGCTGTGGAACAGGGAAGAAAGTTAGAGAAAATAGCAGACTGATCAAGAGACACACAAAATTAGATGTGTGCTTGCAATAGTAGCAAGAAAGGCAGCACAGTTTTGAATGCTCCTTGGTCCCATTTGTGCTGGTCTCTATGGACCACTGGAAAGTGCTTCGTCTGCAAAGTGCCGGAGCAGCATGAGGGGGTGTAAATAGAAGCCCTCTGCAGAACCGGTGGTGTATTCTCCCTGGTATGCAAGCGCAGGAATGAAGAATTACTGTTACCATTATTAGGATTTACATGCTCAAATCCTGTCTGCCTCAGTGAAGTGATAAATACCTCAAAATATTATGCATTATAGAGTCTATTCTATTCTTGATTTACAAGGCCAGTTACCTATAGTAACCTCTGTTAATGTTGGTGGGAGTTTGTTTTATAAATCTTCAGTGCACCAAGACAGGACATTGGAGTTAAACTGCCCTGATTCTTCTCCTTAAACAAATCCAGTGACATGTTCCAGTGTCCAGTTTCCGTTATCTTCTACTTCTTGCACACATTTTTAATGTGGCATTTGAAGGTAAAAATTCAGCTTTGTAAGTATGATGGAGCTACATGGATGCATCATTTAAAAATTAGCCATAGACTGCTTTGCTTTGGTCATAATTCTAAAATGGCAACATTTATCCATTTTTATCAATTGTTATAAGAGTATCTGAGATATTGTCAAGAAACTGTGCTCTGCTACATTGGACACCAGCTCATCTACACCAGTGCTCTGAACTTCAGAGCTCTCAAACACTAGAAAAGCATGTCTTCAGTATTAAGTGACTTGAGTCTGTAACTGCTTCATTACAGCTAAAACAAATTAATATTCCACCAACTTTTTGTTTGTGCTGCCTTGAACAGTGTTCATAACAAAGATTTAGAGCAGGAAGGTCTGAAACTGGCTGATGAAGCTTTCATAGCTGTGTGCACGAGCCTGCGCTTGCAGGCAGCAAGGAAGTCTTCATCCAGGTTGCCACTGCTGGGATCCTCCCCGTGTGTTTTCTGCTGAGTGTCGTCTTTAGTTTACAAGCTAGTAGCAGTGATACATAATTTTATATTGTTCAGCTGATTTGATGCATATGTGTTTTTTTATTAGTTTAGGACATGAGGATCTCAAATTTGTTTCATAAATGACCTAGCATATTCACAAACATTATGTTCACAAAAATCCCTAAAAAAAGCTTCCCAAAGTCCTTTCAGTTAAGTGACTTGATATATTCATAAAGCAAAACTGCATAGAGGCAGTCTGGTGACAGAATTAGAGGAAAATGAGAGACTTTGTTGAAGAGTAATGAGAATTAATGTTTTGGCCATTGCACTTGATGGATATGTTGGAAAAATAGTTAAAGTGCTTGCTGCGCTAATGTCAGCTGACATAACAATTGTTTCCAGAGCACCAGACTTCTGAATTCGCCTATAAAACACTAGGGAACTCAAACAACGCAAAAGAATGCAAGATTCAGAGGGAATGGGGGGCAGGGGAAGGAAAGAAAAACATTATATAAGTTTGGCTACTTCCAACTCATTTTTCCCCATGAAAAAACGAATATAAGGGTGTCTCAGCTGTAACCCAAGCCAAGTTTGGGAAGCACTTCAGTACTGCTGCCTTCAGAGCAAGAGCCACCCTGCTCACTTGTGAAGCTACCCCGAAGGAGCCTTCAGTCCATGCCTTTAGCTCTGCCTCGAGCGCAAGCTGGGTTACAGAGTGAGGAGCTGCACAGGCTTTGGCATCCCTCGACTAGCTCTAGGCAGTTCCCTTGGCTGAGCTTGGGGCGCCCGGGCGTGGGGTGGAGAGGCCGGAGCTCTGAACACACTGCGAGGCAGCGGCGCCGTCCTGAACCCCTTTGGCACAAGGCCATCGCCCGCCAGGCTGCTGGTGGCACCGGACACAGCGCGCTTGCTGGATCCCACAGCAAGCACAGGAGGAGCATCGTTCCCCTCACAGCACGGGGGAAAACACCCCTGCACCAGGGCTTGCATTTGGTCACTCTTCTCAGCTGGAGTGTGCTTCAGCACCCTGACATGAGTCAAGCCCCCAAGGTGCCCCAAGAGCTCTTGGACCCTCTGTAAACCCCTCTCTGTAAAGAAATGTGTCATTTCTAAGTGCATCTCATAGTTCAAGATACCACTGAAAGCTTTATTTGGACTGGACCAACCTGTGTTTGGCCTGGCAAATGCCCACCAAGGTCCTCTGCCATAGTTCTCACGTTGCATGGGCTCATTAAGCTCTGCACAGAGATCTGCATAAAATAATGGGCAGAATATGCATAAAATTACCAGCTTTCACAACTGCAGTGTACAGAAAGGTTTGGAAATTACCCAGGGTGGGGGGGGAGGGGGAGGGAAGTAAAAACAGCAACAAAAAAAAAGAAAAGAAAAAAGAAATGTATAGTGCTGGACTAAATTGGAAGATATATCTGGTTATTTCTATGCCAATACAAAAAACACTAACTCTTTTAGATGAGGAAAGACCTATTAATTCTCACATCATATAGGCACACACGGCATACACACACAAATAAAATCTACTAGTTTCCCACAGACTAGAGACTTATTAGCTGAAAATTCAGGAAAATATATCATCTCTATCTTTTCTTCTGCCCCACCTCACTACATGGCCTGCATGCCATTTCTCTGGACCCATTCATATATCAAGGCAGGGGGATGATCTAAAACATGCTCTTTGTGCAAAAAGCAGCTTTGTAGCTCTTGTGATGGGGGGCAGCTGAAGAGGGGATTTCCATGGGATGACCCTTGGTTCCCACCCACTACTAGGGCTGCGAAGTCTGAGTCTGCTCATCCAGTTTATTGCAGAAGCCCCAGGAGGCAGCCGTGAATCACTGTGGAGGAGAAAATGTCCTTACTGTATACTTTTGTTCTGTTTTTCTCCAAAGGCCTGACCCAGCGGGGGCAAGCCCTTCATTAGGACTTAAAGTTTGGGTTGTAAAGCTTTCCTGGTCCTTGGGCATGGGAACTCTGTAGGCTGCTGCTCTCTTAGCATACATCCTTCTGCACCCTGTCTTTCCAGTGGTTTTAAAGAAACCAGTGTGATGCTAGAAATCACTTCAGGAGCCACGGTTGGGATCTGCCTGTTGCAGGATGATGGTTCTGATTCGCTCTAGTTGTGTACAGTTTCCCTTGATCGTTGAAAGTGTTAGCGATTTCTAAACACTGACTCAAGTCTTGTCGTAGAAGGGTTTGCTTTTTCTGTCTCTAGCTTGTCCATTTTTCCTCACATGAAATACTTGCAACACCCCCAAACTGTTATCGAGAATCAGCAGCATTACAGCAATTCAACCACAAGGCACTAATGGCCAAAATCGTCCTGCTATCCATGTGTTTTCCTAAGCCATATAGTTGGTACAGGTTAAATGATCGAGACATAACTGCATTAGTAACCACAATTCCTATCTTGTAGCAGTGAAGATGGCTGTGACTTTGTTGAAATGCAAGTTTGCAAGTTCCCCAGGCTGTCACAGGGGGGTCTCCTCAGAGAGAATTTCAGGAACGATTTAGAAATTATAGACCAGATCATAGAGCTATCATAAAGCTTTCATCAGTCAATAAAACAGGCTTTTCTTTTCATAAAAAATGGCTCAAACATTTTTGTCTTATAAAAAGAATATTGATGTTGGAACCCTGAAAACTTTGTCTGAACTTTTATTCTCTCTGCTTCTCTTTTCATTTCCTGTTTTTCTTTTCTTTGTATGTGGTGAACTCTTTCATGAGTGCTTTAATGCTTTTTGATCCACTTACGAGTGAGGTGCCTCAAATAACACCTCCATGTTGCCTATCTCTGATTTCCACCAGCAGGTCACGAGGCAGCCATGAACTCTAAGAACCTGTGATGGGGACGTCACAGTTAGGCCTGCTTTTCCCTCAAATGAGTAGAAGGATGGGAAATTCGATGGGGAAGAAAATTGCTCCAGAAACTCGGAATGATCTGCTCACTGGTTTCACAAGAAAAATGTTATTTCTGCGAGGTTTTAAGTTGTGTGTTTATTGTCACAATTTCAATTCCATCTCAACATTTTCTTCCTCTGTGGAAGCCAGAAGTGGATTGTCTGTCCTGGTCGAGCCTCGCCTCACCCTGCCATGGGGTAGAAGCGCGAGCGATTTCATTGCTCTTGCCAGGTACCCCAGGAGCCTTAGTGACCCCACTGCCACGAGGGAGGCAGCAGCACCAGGAGGGGAGCCCAGGGGAAAGTCATGTATTTTACCCAGCAGACTCAGGTCAGGGTTCCCTGACCACATGAACTGCAATACAGCCTTTCCTCGCACTTTACTTCTTGCCCTCAAGAAGATGTGTCCCACTCCACAGCACACCACAGTACACTCTGTGCAGGCAGACCCAAGGTTCATGTGTTGTGACCGTCTTATATGAAAGCATTTTTTTTCAGGAAATGCTTAATTATTTTATGTTTTTGTATGTTTATTTATATTCCCCATTTTATGTACACTGCCTGAGATCTTTGTAGTTTCAACCCTTCTCATAAATACAAAGCCAGTGTTGATATCAGCTTTTATTCTGGCTGGCGGCTGGGTGACTGCTGCTAACTACACAAAATCATATAGGAAATTATTACAGGAAAGGATCACAAATCCTCAGAGGATCACAGGATCCTCAAACAAGTGCTGCAGAAGTAAGGAAGAGACCATCTCAGACAATGATTACTATTATATACTCATTCAGCATCAGTTGGAAGCGTGGGTTCACATGCAAATGCTGGTCTGGTCATGTAAATATTTTGTAACCAGTTGTCAGGAATATCTGGAGAAATTCGTATTGGTCCACAAAAAGTGGAAATAAAAAAGGATAAACTCAACATGTATCTTGTTTGCAATGAACAATTTTACCCACGCTATCTCCACACAGGCAAGCCTGCGCAGCAGCTGACAGCTCTGGGGGTGATGGCAGCCACAAAGTCAGCTCTGTGTTGTCTTCTTCCTTTGACTCAAACTTTCACAATTTAATGGTAAGGGAATTTAAATTATTGCTGGGCAGTTGATTGAAAGTAGCTGTACCTGTTTTCAAAACGTTGTAAGTAAAAATTGATGTGATTTTGAAAATGGAAAACTATTGTATGAAACTCTTTAGCACCAAGAGAGCTTCCTGGACTATGGCCACAAACTGCATTTGTTCAAGTCAATTTTGCATTAATCAGTGTGCCTTGAAGATTACGTCCTATGTTTTTTATTTAGGGGGTCATATATTTTAAAAAGTGCCTTTAAGTGTTTGATGAAACACATTAAAAATCCACTGTAATGCCTAGGTGCCTGACAGTGTTAATATATAGCAGGTACATTTGCCTTTGCAGTTTAAATAATCTGGAAGAGATGCTTTATTATTTATTTTTGAGTTTTATCACTGAAGATCCATAATATCTGAAGATTAAATTTATAATGCTTGTCTTCAATACCTTCAAGAATATTAATGAATATTTTCCAGGCAGACATTGAGAACATGGGGCTTTTAAAATATATTTTCTAACTAGAATTTATATAAATGATCTGCTGTCTTTTTGCTTGAACAGGAGAGGTAAGGCATTTTTTTTGTTCTCTATGCAGCACAAAAACTAAGTGTACTTCAGTAAGAGGTAGAAGCCAAGCCTGAGAGGATTCTGTTTGGCTAAATGCCCACTGGTATGATGCTTTTTCTTTAGCCTATCTAAACCTTTTTTGGTTACAAAATACAACTGGACCACACTGTCAACAAGATTTCATCTAAACTTTTTATAGTCTCTGGTCAAATATTTTGCTGTCGTGACTATCCTTCCATCTGCACAATCCCATCACAGTCCTACCTCCTCTACTGAGCACAAAGTTGTGTACATATGTGAATTACGATTTCAGGGTTCACCTTAAAGTTCAGAGTTAAAAACAGTATGTGTGGGCATCTCCTTTTAGATAAATATACAGAACGCACAAAGAGCAAAGCAGTGTGCACGTGACTCTTGATTCAGAGAAAAGGTCTCTGTACCTCACCTTGGCATGGGCTAAGAATGCTTCATCACAGCACTCTCGTTCCCTTGTTCCCTGGCTGAAGCTGGAAGAGCTCCTTCTCTGACCCAGAGTGAGAAGAAAGTCAGTTTTGGCCCCAGGTAGCAAGCTGTGGAGATGCAGAAAGATCAGAGGCACTAAACAACAGAGAAAGCGATAATGGGTAGAGTGTTGGAATTAATTTACTCTTTCTCAAAAACATATATATATTTGCATTTGGGGGCCTTTTCTGATTATTTAGTAAAGAAAACCACTGTCCTGCAGCAAGAGCTGCCTCCTTCATGCCCCAGCATTGCCCTTGTAGGCCCCAGCAGATTCTGGGCCTTTCTGCAGAGCCGAGCTCCAGTAAGGAGGTAGAAATTCCTGATTTCAGCCTTCTCCTGAAAAGCAGCCACCACAGCAGGAAGCCACAGTTCACACATGCTTGAGGCCAGGAGGGAGGGACACAAGCTGTGAATATGAATATTCACAACAGGTATACCCACAGCTAATGCAAAGCATTGGCTTCATTTGCTCTGGGTTTTGAGCATAGATTTTGTTTCATTACAAGTCTCTCCAAGCTAATTTGTCCGTCTCTAGTAATTTTGCCCAGTGGGCTGCATTTCACAACTTTTAGTCTTTATTCAGGCTAAATGCCCACTGACCTCAGTAAGAGCTCTGCCAGGATAAAGATTGAACAAGGATCGCAGGCTTCTAACGGAATATCTTAAATACCATTTAGGTATACTTTCCTATAGAAAGATCTTCATTTACATGAAACCTATAGAAGTAGATGAATGATAATAACTTAAGCAATATGATGCAAAGTAATTATCTCTTCAATGTGTTTGTGAGGTAGAAGGTAGGAAACTAATCTTTTGAAGAGAAAGACAATCTACATAACACCCTTGGAGTGATCAATGGGAGAGAAGTTATGCGATTACAAAGGAATTATTTAGTGCATTCCCCAGCCTACAAACACGACCACACAAATACAGGCCTGTCACAAATATATATGTACAGAATGATGACTCCAATTCATTACATTTAATGGAATCGTGTGTGTTTTGCTGGGCTGCTGACCTACTGCAACAGCATTAAAATGTACTGGGGTGCATTTTTTAAGTTACAGAGGAAATACAAGAGGAGTTTTAAAAGGTTTTGCACTTACAGCCAAGTCCAACCTTGTTGTAAGTCTCTGAGTCTACCTTGCACTAAGGGTGAATCAAGCCCACAGCCTGGAGCAGCAGCTTTCACTGACTGCTTTCACAGGGAGGTTATACAGCAAGTTTTAAAAGCCACTCGCTAGCCATGTATATTTGAGCTATTATAATTCTGCATTATCACGCAGTCTCATACAGCAGCTGATAGAGATGTTCCGAGCACAGGCACAGTTCATTAAAATCAGAGGGAGTGTGCAAAGGTTCCTCTCCCTGCCTCATGCAGAACAGGACTGGAGGAAAGATGACAGAGCTGCAGGCAGAGGCTTAGAAGAACCCAAATCTGAGAGCTGGAGATCTAATGAGCCCAAGCTCTCTTATCTTGGCCTGCTCTGAAGTTGAAACTTGTGGACTTTTCTTGGCCTTCCATCTAGGTCTGAGCTATCCTCTGAGACTGTGTGGATTTTTTTGGCTTTTTACAATATACTGCACAGATCACAGATCAGAAAAATAAATATAGCTGGCAAAACCCTACCTCATTTAGCCTGTCTGCCTGTCTGTGAAGGATTGTTCCCTAGAGTCTTTGTAGTATTTGTAGAGTTTTTGTAGTGTTTGTAACACAATCTAGAACTGGTGAAAAGGGGAAAATTTGTTCAGAAGAGTCAGGCGTGTAGCTGGGGCTGGGGGTGGGCAGGGGAAGAATTGCTTTGTGGTAGGTTTTTATTGTCCGGGAGGAAGATACTGCAGTCCAGACAACACCCTAGAACCTCTCTGTGTGTGCAATAAAGCGAAGCAAAGATTTTCTAGAGCTACTCTAGACCATGTTTCAAATCAAAGCTGAAGCAACTACTAACCATCATCTGATTTTCACCCAAGATGAGAATTAGAAGATGAGATGACTGTTGCACATCCTCACATGACTAATGCAGCACAGCAGACACTGTAACATAGTATTCACACCATAGTAGCACTTCCCAGTTAATCAAGATACACAGAGACACACATGAGCAGTACATACCAAAGCTGTGACAGTAACACAACAACCGGCGCTTCAGATGATTGCACAGTCTAGAAGATGGAGAAGCACTTAGGAGAGCACATCCAGATGCACCCAGTGTGGCTGCCCCACAGGACCCCACAGGACCACAGCAGCACCGTGGCTGCGCCGCCCCCATGGCCACCCAAAAAGAGGCAGCGGTTCTGCCTCTGCGAGGGCAGAAATCCCTGTGGCACTGGGGCTGAGGCAGCTCTCCCTGCTCTCCCCAGCAGCATGTGGGCACAGGCTTAGCCCTTTGAAACCCACCTGGCAAGTAGCTGGGCTCCAAGCCAGCACCCACGGCCTCACTAGGGCAGAAAGGCTGCAAAGGAGCTTATCAGCAGCTGCGATGTGCATGAAACTTCCCCTCAGCTACATCAAAGCTTGGGAAGTGTGTGAGAACAACATTACATTGATCTCACGTAGAATCATCACTTCAGAAAAATAATATAATGCTTTACAAGTTGCAGGAGCCTTGTGGGATTTTTTTTTTTTCTTTTTTTAAACAGAAGGTCTGACTCTGTTTAATTACCTGGCTGCTGCTTCTGGCATCTCGCTTTCACTCAGCAAATTTACCTGTTCATAACTGCCTTGAAAGAAACTCCAAATTGTGATCAGTAGTTAATATTTCTCCCCATACCACATCTGGTATTGCTTAAGGTTGTGCATAGTCTCTTAGCAGAGTCATTTTCCTTTCTGCAGTGCAAAATGAAAAATATTGATTATAATTTGTTTCCACTCCCTTTTATCTTTTTATTCAAAACTTGGAAGACAAGACCCCAAAGCATTTTTCTTTCAGTTTTTCTTAGTTTCTGCAACAAACAAATTTATATGAAAAGTAACCTTGAATGAAGACAAAAGGATATGTTTTGTTGTGGTTTTGCCAAAAACATGTTTTCCCTTATGAAAATCCTGTAATAGTCTTGAAATACTGGATAGAGATCTTACAGTTAGGACACAAAAGATAAATCCAAGCATCCCTCAGAGTCCTACAACATTATGGACCAATCTAAAGCTGCTTTGGGTATTAGCATACAATTTTTTAGAAGCATGCGTATAGCTCTGAGTGAAGTAGACTACAGGCCCTGAGTCAGGAAAAGTTCTCTTGCCACAGAGAACTAATGCAGATGTGTAACTCTGAGCTCTTGGTGAAGCCAGAGGGAATTACTTGCCTTCCTCAAAGATGATCTGTAGGGAAGAACTAATGGGTGAGTCCTCTGACAATCAGGAAAACTATTCATGCTTTGAACTCATTATTCACTTTTCCCCTGTTTTCTCTTTAAAAAAAGAAAAAAAGAAAAAAAAGTATATTTATTTAAAATACAGCAGATTTAAAGATCCAGTTAACTCCTGTAAGAGACCTGGCAATCAGCTGGTTTATAAAAGGAAAAAAAATTTTGATTTGTTACATACTGTTTTTATGTTACTTTCCACAGAATTGCTTTTAATCCTGTTGGCCCTCTGGTATTGTTAGGAAAGCAAAAACAAAAGAAGCCCCTTCCCATGATAAGCCTGGGTCTCACCTGAGGGACCTGGGACAGCTGTCCAGCTCCCAGTCCAGCATCTGCACTGACAGTGTTTTTGATCCCAAACTGCAATAGGTTTGGGAACAAACAGCTTCTTATACCCTTCATCATCCCTCCACATCCAGGTGAGAAATAGGGCTGGATGTGGGGCGTGGCCATGGAGAGTACCTGTCCCTAATGGAGTCTGAAGGATGAATTTAAACTCCAAAAAATTAGTGAAAGCTTTGCACCAAAATTTAAAATGATTTGCTTCTGTCACATTTGCTTTAAAAATATTCCCCTTTCTAACTTCATAACTTTTCCACCCTTTACACATGTGGAACAACTTTCTCCCAGCCCACTGCTTACACTTTCATTGCTCTTCCCTGAACTTTCTCTATTTCCATTTCTTAGTCTATCTTCTGTTTCTTATTTCTCCCTTTCTGAAACAAGCATTTCTCTTGTATTAAATTCACACTTCCACAAGCCTTGTTAATAGATTTTGCTCTATAAGGAAGACCCAAACTGAGATTAGGAGGAGAGAAAGACTGGAAAGACTGCAATTTGGAAAGCAAGTTATATTAGGCAAAAGAAATAATAAAAGTGCTACAAAATTAGGAACTATATCTTCCCAATTAATTCTTCTGTTTCTCTCTTCCTTACTGAAGATTAGCCTTAATATTTAGAATAACCTTATCAGAGAGAGTAGGTTTATTTCAGAACAGTTTTCTTGATGTGGACAAATAACAAGGGATGCAGATGTGCTTTTCCTGGGCCTTATAACTGGAGGATTTACCTTTTGAAATGACACGTTCAAGACTTTTCAATCTTGATCTAGTGATCACTCTAATAGGCAGGCAAGCACTTCTAATGTGATATTCATTGAAAATCACTCCTTAATGTTATTCAGCTTATATGAAAAATAAACATAAAAGCCACTGAGGCCCAAATGTCTTTCTAGACTCCCAGAGTGATGAGTAGGAGCACCCCGTGCAGATGCCTTCCCTTCCACAGTGACACTCGGCGTTTCCTGAACATGCCCTTCAAGGATATAGCATGTTTAAGAGCCATGAGCATTACCCTGAAGCCCACTGTATTTGTGGCATCGCGGACCGATGAATTCTGAAATATCTGCAGAGAGCCAGGAATTAGCAAGAGGATTTCACGGAGGAAGAGGAATTATTTAAAAGAGCAGCTGAAATGTGTTTCTGCTCTGAATGTCCCCTAGAGCCTTGGCTGGTGGGGACATTCAGCCCATAAATATGGACTAAACTCTATTTTCATAATTGATTTGCAGTTCATCTTTAAGTGCTAA
>NW_010578152.1:583538-664080 GCF_000705375.1 Tinamus guttatus | reverse complement strand
TGGGTCAGCAGAGCCGGCAGCTCGATGCAGTGACTGGTCTCTGCCTGCTGTCGCACGTGCGTTACGCCCCAACAGCAGTGGCAGGAAGGAGGCCGAGTAATAATTCTCACTGTATCATTTTCAAGTGTTAGTGACTTACAGGCCCTGCTCTCAGTTCTGAATTTGCCTTCATTGTCATTGATTTTGTAGTATATCTCATGCCCGTTGCAGTAAATTATAGAGATCATAAATGATGACTCATGACGCTGAGGCTGGAGTCAATGCCACGGTGGGGGGAGGTGGAACAAATTAATGGGGATGCTGTTGGGCAGTCTTTCTGCTCCGCTGGGCCTGTGTTTGAACCTCCCGCAGCACGTGGGCCTCAGGAAGGCCGGCTTGTGGTCACGAGTATCATTAGCCTTGGAGTTCACTTGCGCCTCAGCAACGCACAGGAGTGAGGAGTGGGGAGGGACCCAAACCCTCGCTCACTGTGTAACATGTCCGTGTTCCTGAGGTAGCCACGGGCCGCTGGCCCAGGACCAGCAGGACGGCACTCCTCAGGGTAAGCTGAGACACTGCGGTAGCAGTAACCTTGCAGTGGTGGCAGTAATATATAAGGTGGCCTGAATGCAGTGCACAGTGCTGCGTTGCCTTTCAGCGGGTGAGGAAGAACCGTTTCCTTCGCTGCGCTCAGCAACAGCTCTGCTGAAGCAGCCTCTGCGCCGCGTGAAAGCCTGGCACCATCTTCCCTTCGGGGGCTCGGTCACTCGCAGCAAACAATAGTGGATCCTTTGAGAAATACTTTCCATATTGCATAATACGCAAATTGGGAAAGAACGCTTCACTGACTTCAACCACAGTATATTTTTTAAGGAGGAAACCATAATCCAACTGCGGGTAGAGGAGCTCACATAGACTCTCTGCAATAAAGGGCTCTTTGATAGAATTAAACTGGTGTTAGTTGCAGGCCATCCCAAGGCTGCCGGTTACCGCAGACGCCGCAGAGCAGCACGGTTAGGTATGTGATGTGCTGATCTGCAGGAACCAGGAACCCCACCAGGAGCTAGGCCTGGTCGCTTTGGGCTGCTTACGGTGTCCCATGCTGTCGAGATACCAGATTATTAAGTGCTGTGAGGTCAGTCACAAGGCTCTGAGATATGTGCGTGCCTGGCAGAGGCAACAAAAGAAACTCCTAAACCTAAAAAGATCTGAAGTTTAAATAGAAAATTGTTTCTGCCAACCAGGAGCATTATCTGAAAGAATATTGGAAAGCAAAATGCTGGGATGCCTGGCTACTGCTGGCATTTGGATGCTGCCAGCACTGCAATGGTTGATGGTGAAGGAGCATCTAATGGGATGGCTTTGGTCGCATTCTCACTCTCTGACCAAATACAATACAATGTGCAGCTCTTGGCATTTCCAGCGTTTACAATCCATATAGAAGAAACATTGTTATAAAAACTTTTCCAAGTCTATAGGGCCTTTTAAATTCTCAAATAAGAAGCCTAAGAAATTTATGGCAGTGTTGCTAGATGTGGAGGCCAAGTAAACTCACAGTGTTGATCTTAGGTGTGTTTAAATTTCTCCTGCCTTCTGGCACTTTGAGCAGGAGTGGAAAGAAATCATTTACTCCTAGCAGCATTAAGCATTTAGAAACACAGGGGTACCATGGAAGAGCATTTAGACCATAAATTATGTCACACGTGGGCTCAGCTCTGGTGGTGGGTATGTCTCCTCTCAGATGGCAGTTCTGTAGTGACAAGAGTGGGCACAGGCAGCAAACAGCCCCTATGTGGACCAGGCACTGTCAGAGGTGGGGCCAGCCCCCAGCTCACCCACCTTCTGCATCAGGCCGCATGCACTCAAAGCAAAGTTGCCAGCAAATGAGTAAGCGGGAGTCCTTAGCTGCTGAACTTAGTATTGCAGGCAGAATACATGATTGTCTCTATTAGACAACTGGCATTTCTATTAGACAACTGGCATTTAAAGGCATTTGTGTTTATCTATATAAACCTCTATTTTTAATGTGGTTTAGTTTGGCATGGAATGCAGCATGTGGGATTTCTCTTCCTGGATTTTTAAATCCTCTGCCACCTTCAGGTTTAGGAAAGAATCTGGTCAATTTGCTGTCCCATTAGGGTATCAGGGCTTGCTGAGCAGGATGAGAACTCCAAGATCAGAGAACTGGGGCAGTGAGAGAGCAATAGCCTTCTCAGAGGCAGCGTGGGTTGGACTGACTCTCTAGAAACAGAACAGAAATAATTCATCTCTCTCAGAAATGGTTAGAAGAAACTTATTTATTATTCCTTCATGGAGCATTTAATTTTAAACATAGGGTAAAGATTGTCAAAAAGTTCCCAAATACGACCGTGTCTAAGAACAGCAGCCAGATGATCTATCATGTGGAAGATTACCTTATTTTGATGCAAGGCAAAATGCAGTATCTTGAACCCAGAGACAAATGAAGGACTTAACTGAAGAGTAATTTTAATGAAAAAACTGTGTGTGGTGTATACATGTCCTTCTGGTGAAGCCTGTTAAAGTTAGACTTTAAGATTGCCTGGTTAAAAGCTTTTTTTCCTTATTTTTATGAACACTCAATTTTATTACTTGCTTCCTCTCCATTTCCATTTTCTTTTCACTTATGGAATGTTTAGCTCTTCGGAGGAAGAGAGACCTACTAAAGGTTAGAAAGAGAGATAAAAAAATAAGACTATACATGTACATGTGTACATTATACCTATATGGGGAGAGCTTGTATGAGTAACCCATGAATTACATAATTCATCAAGACTATAAGCAGTAGGAGTCAACACTTATTAAGAAAAATGTGTCAGATAAAAATAGTATCATCATACATTTTGATTGCCTAAGTCTGGCCTAGATCTTTAGTAAAGTGTGATTTATTTTCTTGTGCTTCAAAGCCATCTCTTGGAATTGTTATAAATCATACTATATTTCCAGTATAAACATTCATTTTCAAGCCCTCATGATTTTTTCTCCCTTTGCTTTCTCTTTTTCTTTCAGTTATTTTAATGTACTTTTTAAAATAATATTTCACCTTGAAAAACATCCCTTTCATTTTTACAAACTATTGTCCTTGTGCTACACACAGGACCTCAGTAACAAAAAGTTACACAAGAAAAATGCTTTTACTTTCTCGCTAAAATTTTTCATATGATTCACTCCACAGGAGCCTTATGGCTAAGGATCCTTTTTTTTTTTTTTTTTTTTTTTTCCTTAAGAAAGTGAGAACTAGCATTTTTCTTCCAGTATACTATGCTAGAAATCTTCAGTAGCATCTATAAAACTCAAGGATTGTCAGTTCATCCTGTTCCCAACAATTGAGCTTATTAAAAGAAGTCATTAAGGTGAAGCACAATTGTGGATAGGTTTTATTTTTATATGTGAGAATGCACAATCTGTGAGAAAATCCCCTGCATGTGTCCTCTGAATGAAAGTATGATGCCTGCAAAAATAGGCTGCTGAAGAAAGAAATGGGTTTGGAGAGGCTGTGTTTATTGATCAATAAATCACAGTCACTATAAGTGACCTGCTGACTTCAAGTTCTTGAGGTCAAGGCACCCTTTGCTATTCTGCAACTTCACCTCTTTGCTGAGCCTCTTAATCAACAGTGTAAAGCCAGAAGGAACATCAAACAATCAAGACTTGGATGATTGGATTGGTTATTTTAAACGACTACAGCTCTGCTTGTGACAGATTTGGGGATAGATTTCATCTTCTCAGCCTTCCTGGGCTGAATGGGTTGAGCATTTTGTGAAAAACAACCCACTCAAAATCTTTCAAAATGAAGCCATCGTTCCAAGGTACACATTAGTGAGAATGTTGAAACACACATTATTTACTGTGTATGTAAAAGCTTGCAGGGGTTAAAAAATATTTTCTAGTGCTATGACAGCTCCACCTTTGGCCAAGCATGTCATGAAATGTTGTTTTTAATGGCATTACTATATTAACATGTACACAGTATGTTCTTATAATTATTATCCTAATTAAATTGGGTAATTTGTACTGGTATGTGTGATTTTACCTGTTCTGTCAATGACACATCCAAAAGTGAGCAGGATAGAGAACAAACTATTGTGTAAAGAAGTGAAAATTAACCGTATGTAAACAGTGATGCAGATTCTTTCTCTTATCTGCAGTTCCTGAAATATGTTTTAGGTAACGACAGCAAGAGGAAAGAGTCAGATATATCTGCAAACAGCTTCTGATTCATTCCCTTGGGGTTGCTTCACCCCTTTTTACCTAGAGTGTAAATGATAGAAGGGAGCTTTTTCTGTTCTTTAATGGGAGGGAATCGAATCTGGAAACTTCCACATCTGATGGAAATTTAGAAGCGTAATGAAGTGGCCATGAGTTTGCCATGGGATTTTACAGGCCAAGAGCTGTCGTACATGGGCTGCTTGCAAAACCCTCCTCTGTTGATCAGTGGCCCTCAGAGCAACCATATGCAGCACAGGAACACTCTAAACCACAGAGGTACTGCAAAGCAAAGGGAGGGAAGAGAAAAGCTCCAAGCTGCTTAAAAATCTTCTATGACCTATAATATGGCATGCTTATGTCTAAGAAAAACTGCACAATGCACTACCTTCGTTAGGATTTAAGGGGAATTAAGACCATATGAGCATGCAACACAGAGATAGATGATCTTTGTAGACATAGTAAAAAAAATAATTTAACAATCAAGAATGTTATTAAGAAGATTCCACAGAATGACTAACCATTAAAAACTATGGAGAGACATGATTTGAAGTACACAAATAGTACTTTATTTTTTTTTCTCTAGTAATTACACCTAGGCAGGATGTTTTGCTCAAAATATCTATAGCTGGAATGGACTTCCTGAAGAGCAGGAATCAAGCACAAAACATTCATTTTTAATGCAGATTCTTTTTTTTTTCTTTCTGCTGAAAATATATAAAAAAAAAAGGCACTTTTTTTTTTCTTCTGTTTATTGCATTTCAAGCAAGCCCTCTTTAAAGTATAATTTCTGAGAGTGAAAAATGTAAAACAATCTTAGGATCGTCTCCTAGGAGCTCTGCTATTAGCACAGGGCAAAGAAAAACTAGAAGATGCCCACCTTCAAGGTACGCACATCTTCATCAAGTAAGTAATTTCAAAAATGAGATGGAAGATACATGGTGTTCTTATCACTGATTGATTAAATCACTGTATTTCATTGAGCAGAACAATTGTGCAGTGTTACAGCAATATTTTATCCTTTTTCTTGAAGATCTTACCTGTAAGCAGAAGTAGACTTTTAATGTTTTATAGTAAAAAAAAAAGTAAAAACAAACAGAGGAAAAGACACAGAGAGACAAAACAGATACTACAAGTGCAGTTGTATGCATGCGTTTAACTATGATTTTTGTTTCTAAAAATGATTTTCTATGTGAAACTTTTTATTTACTAGCTAACTAATTACATTTTATGCTGTAAGAAAACCAGAAAACAGTTGCCTGTATAAAAGGTTAAAGAAAAAAATCTAAATAGTTTCCAGAAGAATATTTGATCGCTAGTAGTGTGTCTTCTGTAAGCCAAAATGTTCTTGGCTCTCTAAAAAAAAAAAAAAAATCCAGGTCAAAGGCTCTGCATGACCATTATATTTTGACTCATTCTATGGAGGGCTAGAGTAGAAAAATGTATTTATGTGACTCATTGTGCCAATATAAACAAATGCAAGTTCTTTCCTTAGTCATTTGCAAGCTCATTTGGAGAAACTCAAGAGAGGGGGAGAGTGATTGAATGTAGTAATGTCGGAGAGGGGATGAGGGACCGTTGAAGAGAAAAATAAAAGTATAATAGATGGAAATGATGAGAGCCAAGTTGTGAGGGGGAGAAGCCTAAATAATGGAAAAATTTAAACCCATGGGGAAGTACTGCTAAAACTCATCTGCCTTGGTCGATGGAGAAGAGGACATCTGGGAGAAAGCTAGAGTGATCCAGCTATGGCTACAGAGGATGGCCTAGGATTCACTGATATGGCTCTCCAAGCACTTACTGTGGGAGTCTCTCAAATTAAGCTTGGCTGTAATAGTAAAATAAAATAAATCAAGGTTTGTCAATGCAGCCTTCAAAGGTGAAGCCTGCTAAGTTGCATGCAAAGATTCTGATCCCAGAAAACACATCTACCTTCCTATGAGAGACTCTACTCCCCTCATTCTTCCCCATGTCCTTTGGCTGATTCCATTTGTGTTTGGAGATCCAGGGATACTGCAGCATTAGTTTATTCTTGACCTTACAGAAGGGAAACCAGCTGTTACTTTTTTCAGAGCTATCAAAAGCTTTCTTGTTTTTTATGCTCATGAAAATGAGGGAGAGTTAAGTGTAAACACTTACTATCAAAAGAGGGCTATCTCTTGACTAGCTGGTCAGAGAACTACCTCGGGTGGGCTAATAGAAAACACTGAGGGAAAAGGCAAAGCCCCTGTTCAGTACATTGCCTTGGGCACAGCCTCTTCTTAGAAACCTGTCAATCACAGAATGTTCGCTGTATGTTGGAGGGTCTATATCTCTACTTCAGTAGCTGGGTATGCTAAGCCCCTACATTGCCAGTTCAGGCCAGACATCTATCAGGTCCCTTACAACCATGGCAGATGGGACTGACAAAGCTCACAGTCAAAAATATTGTGCAGATGGTTGTTCATCAGTTACAAATGGGCATCTGGCTGCAGGATGAGACACTGGAGTGGAGCACGTCCAACATCTCTGTTTCACCAGTTCAAATCTACCTTGGATTTATGGCCATTGGAAGTAACTGGGTTGGAATTAACCGAGGCAGTGCCAAACAAGCTATTGAAATTACACAGAAGCTACTAAACTAATCTTGCTATATTTACTTGGGAGCAACTGTTCACCTCATTAAAAAAAAATAATAATAATAAAAACTGCCACTATCTAGCTCTGTTGGCCTCCTGCCCTTTAAGTCTTAGTTTGGTCCTTTGCAAGAGCTCATGAAGACCTGTAGAGGTGGAAGCAAGAGGGCACCAAACTCCCTAGCCCTAAACTCGGCTAAAGAAGTTCAGTAAATGATTTAAAAGGAAAATATCAGCAGACCTGACTCTCACCCCTTCTAAGTCACGCACTGAAATGGTTGCAAGAACGTGGACCCCAGGACTCTTCTACCATAGTTTGGGCCGTCAGCCAAAGGACTTCTCCACCCGCTGTCCCCTTTAGACATTTGTGTCTCATTAGCTCATGACAGATTACATGGGTTTGGCGATATAATCTCATACAGCATGACTCAATACAATCTCTTGTTATAAGGAATTTTCCTTGCATGAATAGCAGCTTGCCTCAAATGATTGACTATCCATGCTACTTGCAAACCAGCAGGCAGTCTGCTGGCCAATTACTTGAGTATTTTCTCAAGTACAGTAGTTTTGCACAATTATTCTACCGTGGTGGTTCTGGTGCTTATGTAAAAGGTCATATAACATGAAAAACAACAGAAACTGACATATTTTTCTCATACTCAAGTGGTATTTTTTCAAGTGGAACAGGGGTTGACTTAGTGAACTAATCACTGATCTTTGACACGAATACGACAGCAGTGAAATAATGTTGCAAAAGGCACTGAGGGTCCCTTGCAGCAGAGCATGGTTAGTGCTTTTAGCTTTGGTTTTAGAATAATTTTAAAGGAGGAGCTTTAATATCAAATCAACCCAAGTTTTGAAATTCTGTCTTAGTCCACTAGATGGTGATCCTTGTAAACCTAGATTCAGGTAAATAAACAAGAACAGTCCAGAGTATGGAGCAAAACTTGGTTACAGGGAATGACTCACCAGTCACCAAGAAAGCTGAGATTCCTCTCAACCCTCTTCTCACCATCCAGGCTGCAACATCCTTTCAGAAACCCAGTGAAAACTACAGCAAGGGCCTCTGGATCATTTGAGGCTGCCTTCACAGCTGTGTGTATTTAACTGTGTACACTTTTTGTCCACACCATGCACAAACTTCTTCTTGCAACCTTAATACAAGACAAAGGCTTAAGATATAGTAATAGAAATGTTTTATTACTCAAATATATTTACATTTGTCTTCTTTTTTTAAATGTGTGCCTGTTATTTTCATTTAAACACAATGTAATCTTTACAGATTATATCACAAGAATACAGCTACATGCATGACTTAATTGGTCCTTTGCAGTAAAAAAGATGCAGCTTTATGAAGTTAAAAAGAAAAATGCAAGCAAGCTGTTTACCTTTCTAATTACAGTGTCATTATCATTTTTATTACAACAGAGGACCCCTCCAGCATATCCTACATCTACTGTGTGTGTGCTGTTTTTTTTTTTTTTTTCTTTTTTCCCTTTTTTGGATTGTTTTGATCATGTCTAAACTTCCAAAAACTAGACAAAATTTAGGAAAAAAAAGACTTCATGCTGCCCCAGAATATTTTATTTCCTGGAAACTTATCCACAGAAACGACTAAGATGGAACCGAAGAGTGCACTAATGGTAAATTTAAGATAAATCATAGCAACTGATGTCTTTCAAATGCAATGAAGACTTACACCTATTTATTCTTATGAAACCACATCATTTTGTCATCTATAAGACAGCATCATATAACCTAATGGCACCATACAAACAATAAATAGTTATTAAAAGGAGAGATGATGTTACCAAAATAAAATAACAGATACACACGTCATTGCCTTTAACTTTCTAGTATATAATGAGTTACAATTATTATTCTCAACTTTCTTTCAAGAGAAAACAATCAACTTGTATAAAAAAACAAAAAATCATCACTACGACTACATAACTGCAGACTTATACTGGATCTAACTTTGTTCTGAAAGGAATATCCCCATGGGTGTATAAACTTTCCTTTCCACACAGTGAACAAAATTAGAACTAGGCACAGGTTTTAAATATGACTTCCAACTCGCTCAGGGTTGGACAAAAAAAGGAAAAAAAAAAAAAAAAAAGGCAAGATAAAACAAAACTGTCTTGTATTTATTTACTAAACTACAAAACAGAGATCCCCAAGTGCTCCAGAAAGTCTAAAATGGCAGGCACATATTCACTACATTTAAAGAATTTAAAGATAATTGTACTGTACTTACTGCTTTAGTTTAATGTTTTCAAGCACATATTGTATCTGTAAAAGACCTAAATGGTCTGTCAATACATGAACAGAAACTCACTCAGCATTCAGAAAGAGCAGAGAGAAACTAGATTCTTCTTAGTCCAAATCTAGGATGTATTTTGCCTTATCCATATTACTTTTATGTTCACTATATTGTAACTGAATGCCAAATGTCGTACTTGAGAAAAACTCACTATAAAATCATGGTCTTTCACTGAATTGCTCTTGCATGCTGCCAAATCTGTTATGAAAGTGTCATATATAAAATAATACAATAAAGGAAATTGTGCTTAAACATTTGGCACAACGTAGTGATTTGTACAAGAAAGAATTACTTGTAAGAAAATAATAAGATCTGCAGAAATCTCACTCTGGTGCATTTTAAAAAAATCCAGTAAAATCTTGAAATAATTGATCTTTATTTTAAGCCCATTCGGGAGAATGCCTGGACACATGTAATTAAAAACATATGAATAAGCCTATCTCTCTTCACCAGGGAGCTTGGCGTATCTGTAAGCACATTCTTATGTGCTATTTGCATCACAGACTTCAAATATAAATCCCTCTCTGCACGAGGCTGAGTGCTTTGAAGTCCCTGATGAGGAGAACACACTTAGATAGTGCAGCAGCCCAAGTCACTGATCCAGCAGATAGCTCCCATTTGCTTTTCATATCTCATTCCCAAATCTTGTATTTACTGCATCCTCCATTTTTGGGGGGCAACACCTTGTGTACTTACAGAAATGGCATAAAGCTACTGTTCAAACCAAATGCCAAATAAAATGCAGCCTCCCTCAACTCCTTCTCCCCAAAAGCTTTTTTTTTACTTTAATTCTCTAAAATAATGAAGGATGTGAATTTCCAGGAGTGGGTCGGGAAGGTTTAGGATCAGTTTTTGTGTTCTTTGCTAAATTTGCCTTGCTGGTAACAGAATGATGTTCAAATCATCACCTTTATGTTATAATTCTTCCTACTCAGCTTCCCATGCTTCTCAGAACCTAAAACAAAACAAAACACATTTATATAGTAGCTGAGAACTTCTCATAGTTTGATGGTTAAAATCAGGCAAGTGACTCCGGAATTGTTCACTCCCTGTATCTCTGCATTGAAAAATAGCTGAAAAACTCACAAGGCAGAAAGTTCTCTATGAGGAAATCTGCTACATGCTAGAACAATGATAAAAATCCCCATTGTTATCCCCACATTATTATTTTTTTTAATAGACAAACACAAAAACAGTAACTCCTGAAGTTATTCCCTGCAAAGCTTTGGGAGCTCTAGACTCTACAGTGTAGTTTATACAGTATAATAAAACAGATGTATCTGAGATAAGCATATGCTAGATTTTTAATTAATTTTGATTTTATTCATATTTTACTGTAGGCTCTTTTTCTGCTTGATCTGTTTGCACAAGCATAAGCGGTCTGAACCTGCGAGTAAAATTTAGCTGATCTTGTCTAGCCCTTTGCAGAATTGGATACTTAAATCTCTATACATGTAAAATCCTCACCAAAATGTTTTAAAAATAATTGCTATAAACAATAGAGCCCTTTTAAGCCATCCAACACTTCAGCTTTGATGCAAAAGCAAATGAATTTATTTCCCAAAATCTCACCAAATATATTTTGCTATTTCATGATACGACATCTCCTCATACTACTGAGGCTTTTTGGTTTGTGAATTTTACCTTTGCATCAAATTACAATTCTAAGATATGTTGAGACAAACAACATGTAAGCACTGCTGGTCTCTAAAAGTGAAGAATATTCTTTAATTACACAAAATTATAAAATATGAAGCCATTCTAACTGAAAACATAAATTGTTAAACCAAACCAATGTAGTGACATCTGAACTCTTTTATTTTGATATTGGGAGTATTTTGGTTCCCTTCATGACTGCACCAAGAATGCCTCCGTAGTGGCTGCTACAAAGCACCCAAACCATTACATGGCATCTGGGTTCCAACTTAGTTTTGGTTTTGAAGTTTATTTCAAGAATGTTTAAAAAATCATCTAATAGAAGAGCATCTTCAGTTGAAAATGATTTAAACATCAGATTAAACAACAGATTTAAAAACATCAACGGCCTATATCTTGGATTTCAAATTTGTTTTCGTGGAAACCAGCAAGGTATTAAATCAAATACCCTAATAAATAAACATTACCTTTTCATTTCGCTCCTTACAAGAGGATTTGCAAGTAGAGTGGTGTTTAAAACACTTATTATCATCTTTGTCTTTTAAACCCATAAGATTGAATTCAGGAGTTCTGTTAGTTTAACCCCGTTTTCCTACTGGCTTCTTTATGTATGTATATTTGCAGATACACAACACTTCCTGGGTTTTTTTTTTTTCTTTCCCGCCAGAATATCTGTGCCAATTGCAATGCTGTCAAATGAAACTACCTGCATGAAAAAGTGCACAGAGTGTGAGGCATGAGACTATGGAAATGAAATGCCCTTTGGTCTGAGGAGGCTGACACTGACCCAGATACAGTTCTTGATTACTTCTCATTCCACACAATTTCTGTTACAGCCAAGTCAAGACCAACTTAGCCCAGCCCAGCCTAATCTAAGGATTACATCTGGGTTTTTTGAGTCATGCTACAAAGAAAGGTGCAACAATAAACAAGTCCATGTGCATTCTCAGTCATAACTATGAGCAGAAGAACCCTTCAGATTCCTCACTTTGGTATTAAATAAAGGCTTTTAGAAATAAAGCAATACATGGTGGGACTTGAAATGTTAACAGTCCCAAGTAACTTGTCCACTGAAATAAGACTCATCCCCAGTCATAAATAAATAATCTCTTTCCTGGTCTCACTTTCATGCCAGGATCAATATCTCTTAACATCTTACTTATTTTATTACTGCTTTTGGTTTTCTGGGACTGATTGAAAGTTGCTCAGAGGAAATCTTTGGTTTTGCTTAAGTGTCCATGACATTTAATCATGACTTTCCTTGCAGTTTAATTCCAACCAGTCAATCAGTTAATCCACTTCAATTGATTCTGTGCTCTCTGTTATTGGCTTGCACTCATTGGGCATCCTCTGGTGTCGACTCAGCTGGGTGGCTTGTGTGAAGCTCCTCTCACACCTCTCGCACCTGGTGAAGGCAAGAGAGAAAATTGAGATCGGGGAGCTGCTCTGGCGGGGGGCGACGGGCTTCGTCTCATCCTGCCTAATCGGAACAGACACTCAAAAGTGGCTTCAGATTTTACTGGCTCAAGAGGTTTAATTGGTGGCTACTTCCAAGGCCTTGATGCCCGTGATGGGACAAGGCCTGTCTGATTCAGAACAGAGGAATCTGTCAATAGGCAGGGGGAAGGTGATTTCTCCAGAGAGGGCTGTCCTGCTGGAGCTCTGATCACTGTCAGTTCAAATAGATAAAGAACAAAAAGAGATTTTTAGGAGTGAGCCATCAAAGAAGTGGCTTGTCTGCAGTTTTCTGCTCTGTAACCCCTGGAAGAAATTGAAGAAAAATAGAATTTCACCTTCTGCTAATTTAAAATCCACAATTGCCTATTGGAGGAAGAGAAATCACAAAGTAATAATCGTTTAGTGTTAGAACAAGAGAAACCTCTGTGTTTATCTCATCTGACTATGTAGTGGGGTTCATTTTAAACAGGCATGCAGAGTTAGCGATTGCTTAATTATCTGAAAACATCCACAGTATTTGACAAAACTGGGGGGTGAGCAAGAAAGAACTTTTAACAGTCACCAGTGTTTTCTTTACTGTCTTTCTGTCTTCTCTCTCCTTAGAGAGCTGCCATGAAAATAATGTGCAAATGAACGATCAAAGGTGCTGCATTTCTAAGGGGACAGGATGGGCATGTTGCTAGCTTGGCGTGAAACCTCGCTCCCTGTTCTAAAGGGAATCTATTGCATCTAATCTCCCAAATACTAGCCTCTCAATTTGCATTCTGAACGCCAGATAGAGGTGTTTGATGAGTTGCAAGTATGGATAGAGCAGACTCTCCCTGTAAAGGCACTCACTCCAGAAGCCACCTTTGATTTAACGGTGCTGTGAGATGTTTTATCTTCAAAGAAGATTATCATAAAAGCATCGCTATGATGAATTCTTCACCTTCAAAGGAGAAACAAGGAAAACAATGATCTCGACTAATTCATATTCCTGTTTCTCTCTGATATGAATGATAAAAAGTGAACTGTAACTGAGCTAGCTGTTTACAAAAACAAAGAGAGAGAGAGAAAGCAAAGATAGACAGTTTTACATACATGCATAACTGTGGAATGTTATTCACATTAGTAAATTTTAGTAAGTAATTTCTGCTTCAGGAACACTGAGCACAGACATTACAGAGTCATTCATCCAGGCTACTGTACCAATCTGAAGTGTCAACACTTTTAAGTTGTGTTTCTTTGATTGTCTTTCAGGGAATATTTTTAGCAGTGTATTCCACTGCTAAAAACTGCACTGTGATCTTGACAAATGTAAAATGTCAGCTTTAATGTATCAGACCTATCAGCTCAATGAAAATAACTCAGAAGTATTGATCACTTAATGATTTTCAGTGTATTCATTAACGTCTGTGTGCAGATCATCCACTCTCCAGAGCTCCTGAAGTGCTGATGACACATTAGTGTACTGCTGATTGTTTATTAGAAAACTCATTAGTTACTGGATTAGTGTGTCAAAATATACTACCTTTCATTGCCTGACAAACTTGCAAATTATCATATTATTTTTATATGCATACATATACGTATATGTATATATATCACAGAAGAATCTGAATCAATTTTAAGGCTGCAGGTGGTTAACTTAGTCTGTATGAGATATCACCACCTACTTGATAGTTTTGTTATTTTGATGTCTACCAAGACAAGTACTTTGCTTGCTGAGGACTAGGGGGTTTGGCTCCTTGGATAACCAAGCTGTAAAAGATACAGTTGGAGAAGAATGGCCGCCTGCAAATCAAGGGAGGCAACACCTTACTCCTCTCAACTCACACTTCCCGCACTGCAGCCACTAGCCGCTCCCCCCGGACAGTGATAGACCTCCAGGACACTTCCACAGAGATGCACAAAAGGCTGAAAGATGGGAGCAAAGAATTAATTTGTGGCCAAGGGCATCTGCCCTCTGGACAGGAGGGAGGTGTATGCCAAGCCTGGATGCTGGTCTGGCTGTGCTGTCCGCGCTCCGCAGCCCACGGGCAACAGTCAGAATAAAGACTGCACAGGCACCTAATGCCCTGAGCTAACCCTCAGGTAGCACCCAAGGTATTTCTAGGCACTGGCAGAGCATTGGTGGTGCTTCCTGGGTTGCAGCATTGAATACACAGTATTATAGTACCTGGGTTACTGAAAGGGACTGTGTTATCCTCCTGATTCCTCTTTTCAGTTTGACCCAAAGAAGGCATTGCCTTATATAAACTGATGGGAAAGGTGAGGATAAGAGCATCACAGCAGTCAGTGTAACATCTCATGGTAAACAGAAATGTGAGAAAAAGAGGACTCTTTTTTTTTTTTTTTTCCTGAATTATACTGCAGATTTTATCCTGTAAAAGAACATCCTCCCCAACCCAATCGTGGCAGAGTAACTGCTGCGGTTACCCACATCCACGAGCCTGGTGAGCATGTGTGCATGCATGCATTTATATATTAACCACATGCAGCTTATAATGTGTTGGGAGGTTTAAAAATAGCCATAACAATGAAGAAGGAAAACCAATCCATCTATCCTGTGATCACTCACAAAGTAAAGGCTCAAGACTCCACCAAAACGTGGCTATCAGAATTAAATTTTGGCATAAGCCTCCACTGTACATGCTAGTATCAGCAATATTGCTTCCTACTAATTCAGATGCTACTTAATTTACACGTAACGCCATTTGATGGCACTTGAACAGCCCCTGGACACAATATAGATTCAAATTTAAGTAGTTTAAGACTCCTCGCCAAGTTAGATGCCATGACTGAAACCTGTATCCTTTTTATCTTTTTCATAACAGACATGCCTTCATTTTAATTGTAAGGAGCAATGATTTACTGCAACATTCAGCCTATCATACAAAAGACCTACTTCTACAACCTTATTTGTTGTGATTTGTTTGGTTGAAAGGGAGGTAAACAAGGGCAACTTTTGTGTTTCTGAATTGCACTAACAACACCAACAGCAGTGTTTTTGTTGGGTTTTCTGAGGCATAGCTTGGTTAAATAGTCCTTATAGACATGGTATGCTTGTTTGCTGCATGATAACTTCAAAATAATCACATTAACAGTTAAAATCAGAACGAGTTTAACTACCATGTTCATTTCAACTTCAGTGAATGGCTCCGAATGAAGAACACATTGAGGGTCCATTTTAAGAAAAATGTTTTTTTCTCATAGTTTCAAAAAACACAGTAAAGATTTCATTCAAAACTACATCTAAATTTAAATTTTAACCTAATCTGAGAGTCTTTAAAATATAAAATAAAAATAAATACATAAATAAATAAATAAGCTGAGATGTCACTGCAGGTGCAATGTCTATATTCAACCCTAAACGAATGCTCCATGGCTTTGTGTTTCAATAAGAAAATGAAAAAACACCAGACTTATCCCAATCTGAAGGAATCTTCTCTCTCTCTCTTAATTTGTTGTTATTATTATTTTCTTTTTTGCTCGGTTACTGATTCTGCAAGCAGCAATATCAGTTTGTTTAACTAGCCTCCAATTTTGCTGAAATGGGAAAGATGGTAGAAAAAGATTTAAGAAAATGGGAATGGCCAACAGTTTTCCATTTTCTCCTACCTTTTTACTTGCTCAAGAGCTTTGTTCCCAGACTAGCAGCCATAGTGGAGACTGCAGCAAGATAAGAATACACAAAACCATTACAATGGTGAGGCTGACTTGATAGTTTGTGATGACATGAAAAGAAATCCCTTCCAGTTGGACCTGCAGTCCGGGCAATGTAGCTAAAGCTTTAACTACAGATAACCTCACTTAGCATCGTTATCTATAAGGAAAAGCAAATAGAAAACTCTTCCACCATACATCCAAAGTAACCTAATACCTATAAAGGCTTTCTCACATAAGCAGCCTTATAACCATTCACAGATTTCCTTTTAAATAACAATTAATTCTGAAATGTTTTAGACTCCTTTCATCACATGTTCACCAGTTTTAAAATCACCTTCTGAAAACAATATACACAAAAATATACATTTAGTGTTTGACATTGCCTGCTTAATCCATACACACCACAATTTGTTCCAATACCACATACAAGCATAAATGGCTTACTGCATTAGAAATTAATGAGGTATTAATGAGAAAGAGTTAATGCAAGTTAACCGTGCAGTTGAGAGTATATTTTCATCTGTGAAACTGAAGTTAGTAATACTGTTAAGACGATGCCTGTATTTTTAGTCAAACTTATCTAAAATGTAAATAGTTTCCAAGCACTTTTACAGATCTCGCTTGTTAGCAAGAAAAATATTATTCAACAGAAGAATGTATGTTGCCAGAAATACAGAGCTTTGTGAGGTACAGAACATTTATATCCACTGACTTCCTGGTTTTGCGCTTTTTAAATAGGCCCCCTCAGCCCCCTTTGCGAACATACATTTCACATTTAAATTGCACTCCCAAGCCACAAAAAAATATTTTTTGTCCTACCTATGGTTCTTTATTCCTGGAAATTACTGCTTTATTTTTATTAGCTTATATAGTATCAGGTCTTGGACCCCACTGTTTCAGAGGAGGATCTCAATGGTATCTGTGACATCAAGATGAGCTGCAGTTATCTCTATTTTGTACCCGCAAAGTGGGAGAATTGATTTCTAGGTAAACTGTCCACCTCTCTCCCTCGATTCAAGTTGTCCTGCACAGAGGGCAGCTCTGCCTTCTTGAGCAGCTGGCAGGATCAGGGCACATTTGCCTCCTTATCTGACTAGCAGAGCCCGGAGGAACTGCAGCTCCAGTTTTAGCTCCGTGTGACTTTACCAGGCGACCTCCTCCAAAGACCTCACTGAGTCTTGCAGAGTACAACTGGGACTGCTCTTTCCTGTATTTAAGGAAGAAACTAAATAAAACCCTGTAAGACTGAAAAATTTGGGCCTATACAAAAAAGAAGCAGTACAAAGCATGCATATTTTTTGTTGCTCTGCACTATACCTTGCCAAAAGGGCAGGTATATGGAATACATGAATACCTTTGTATAAGCAGTGAAAAACAAATCCTAGAGCACTGGTTAATTGGAGTATACACATTAAACTGTTTCTTTCACAAATGAAATTGCGCAGTAGTCGAGACCATTTTGGAGAAGGGGAAAAAATTACCAAACCAAAGGGGAAAAATAATGACTCTAAATGGGGCAAAATAGCAGATCTATTGGAAACATGACAAAAACAGGATGTTAAGGAAAAAAATTAAGTGGAGTCAACAAGGTTACACATAAGTAACACCTTAACATTAAAAGAAATCTATTTTCCATTTTGACCTGGAAACCTCCTCCATTAATTACTAAAATCTATTTACACAGCAACTAGATAAAATCAATCTGATTGCTCACACTATTTTTGGCTTCACTTTCTCCAGGCTCTCAGTACGAACCAGCCCAGCTCTGGTGGAGTTCTTGTCAAGGCACCTTGTCTGTGTTTCCAAGCTTTTCCCCCTAAAGCGCTACCCTGGCTGTGATTTCTGGTATGCAAACTCTTCCTTGCAGGATGCACGGCATTTGGTGGCCGGCTCCGTCCTCCTGCCCCCAGCAGACACATGTATGGAGGCCATGCATCCTTCCAGCCATATATGGAGGCAAAGCATCTCTAGAGGTATCTCTGCTGCGCTTGTACCAAAGCACAGGTCCTGACAGCCCCCGGGACTCAGCTCTCTTACATTAACCAGACATAGGCATGAGGAGACAAAAGGGGACAGGAAGACAAGTGTAGAAAAGCAGACTAAGGAAACACCGTCCTCTGGTGAAGGGGCACGGGCTCACACCTTCTGCAAGCCTGATTCCCCTTCCTCCTAGGAAAATCAGCTGGTTTACAGAAGAGATTTTTTTAACGTTGTTTTTCTTCAAGAGTGGGATTGCTTGTAGGTACAATACACATGTGAACTTGTGTTTGTCAGGTAGCAAGGACACAGGCCCAAACATGGAAGAAATGTGTTCTGCCTCTGAGCACACCTTCTGTTAGGCAGATAGAGTCCTGGTAAATTCTACCTGGTTCAGCTGTGCTACGGCAGGAGATGACAAGAGAGGACAGAAGGTTTCTGAGCCCAAAATGTGTGCTTGGCTTTTTCTTTCAATAAAGAGCAGAAGTCAATAAACTGCAGAAGTCAGCAGAGTCTGTTTAATTAAAAAAATATCTTGACCAGGAGACATATTTCTTTTTTTAATCATTTGGACAGCTAAGCATTTGCAATTTATTATTTTGAGCTTACCAGACTTACACCACAAGACAGAGTTGGGTTTTTTAGGCAGTGGTTCTGAGACTAAAAAAAGAGATGCATGTTCTCCCCCTGCATTTTAACCAGGTCCAAATTAGCTGTTACGTGAAGCTTCATCTACCTCAACATATTGACATCAAAGAATCGTATTAATCTTCTTACAGTGCAGCCTGTCCCAGTCTCGAGTGTATTTTCAGCTATGGTTCCCTGACGGTAGCTTAGCTGTCATTTGATTAAAACAATCAAGTTCTCATCAGAGGACAGGAAATTGCTCTGGGCATGCAAGGTATGTGAAAACAAGCCCCATTTAATGCTGAGCCCCATTTTTAGTCACGCCACTAATGGATTTGGCTGGTGCTCTGACCTTGCTTTGCAGGGGAACCTCTTCTACGTGCTGGGCTGGTGGGGACCTGCGAACGGCGAACAGCAGCTACGCGTTTCCCTCCCGGGTGCCGGCAGGCAGACGCGAGCACTTACTTGAAAGGCTTTTCCCCGGTGTGCGTGCGGATGTGGTTGTTGAGCGTCGTAGCACCGGCAAAGGCACGGCCGCAGTAGCCGCACTTGAAGGGCCTGTCGCTGGAGTGCGTGACCACGTGGTTCCTCAGCTCCGACGGCTGCGAGAAGGACTGCGAGCAGTGGCCGCACTGGTAGGGCCTGCAACGGGACACGGACACGCGGCACCATCAGCGCTTTCTGACGTAGGGAGCGGGAGGCTGTGCGGGTAGGAACACCTAATCTTCCTGGTAATTTCCAAAGGGAAAGGCAGGAGCAGCTCCCTGGGACTCTTCTGGGAGACCAGCAAGAACTGCAGAACCCCGTAAGCAAATGTGAAGTCTTTATGCCAAAATTACCCGAGAGTCTACGGGCAACAAAGCAGGGCGTTTGCGATAAATAAATAAATGAAATAATCAGCAGAAAGCTAACAAACTTGTCCTACACATCATATTCTGGCATTTCTCCTAAGTTTAACACTGCACCTCTTACTCACAAAAACCCTTGAGTTAACAGCCCCAAGGCATTCTCCATCTGTGGATGCCAGCCACAGTCTTGCCTACAGACGTGTCTACTTGATGTAATATATTCCCATGGATTCAGTGACTACTCACATAAGAGTTTTTCACATTGCTTTGGATATCGCTAGGCTCACTCTCTTTTTATTTACCTGTATTTTAAGATCATCTTTTCCAATGAGACCCTTTGGGGGAAAAATAGCCACCCTCTTTACTATTATTTTTTGTGTTTTCTTACTGCTAGTAAGAACTCAGTATTGGTACTGAAATAATGAGTTTCCCCATCCGAGACTGAAAAAACCTTTTTTGTGAACCTGAAATGAAACTCATATCTTTGTTTTTGTTTTTTTGTTGTTATTGTTTTGTTAAAGACAAACAAGGAAAAAAAATGATGCTGCAAATTCAGAATCATAACAAACATATAGTAAACACAGAAGGTTGAGTTAGTGGCAGAGTCCTGCAGGTTTATGAGACCACTTGTTAAGAAAAATAAGAATTTTTCTGGGAATATACATGTGTTTTTTTACACTGCCCACCAGCATGGAAGAAAAGCTCTCTGTGGCCACATTTCTAGAAGTGATGGCCACCAGCAACTTAATTCTTCTCTCCCTAAGAAGAGAGAAAGGCTTAGCCATAGGTTTAACTGGATAGAAACCCAAACTCAAGAGAATGAGACAATGGTGACCGAGCATGGACAACAATTCAATTAAGTGCAAAATAAAGCAAACTATCTCATTTGTCAAGTGAGCTGCTTAAGTGCAGCTACTTGCATCACTGCTCACACACACTATTATTTTACAGTGCTTTAGAGCACTGATTGTAGAATTTTTTAGCTTGATTATTAGCTCAGTATTGGTCAATAACTCAATAGTTTACAGTTTTAATTACTGACATTTGAAATTTTAACTGCTCTCCAACAACTTTGAAAGATGTATACAAAAGTTGCAAAAGGGTTACTTAACGTGGTTGATGTGGCCTTCTAAAAATTACATAAACACATGCAAAATAATATTTTACATAAACAATGACGTCTACTGAATATCTGTTTCCATTGTCAGAAGACAAGAAGCAACATGTTTTTCAGCCTTCTCCTTTCTTCGAGTGCATGCTTAGTTTGCACAGGAAATATTTATCAAACTTGACATGAAAATTCAAGTGCTGGTAAAACAAAACTGATTTGTGAATGTAGACTTAAAAAAATGTTTTCTTGTTTTCAAATTAAACACTTTAACCAGGAAGAACATATTAAGATATTCTGTATCCAAGAAACATTGATTTTTTAATAGTGAAAGGGACCATTAACATCTATTAGCCTCTGGTTATCTATTTTTAACAGCTACCACCATTAACAATAAAACACTAAGCAAAACCAATTAATCTTTTATTTTTTTTTAACAGTCAATATGATTAATTTCATGAGGTGAAAATTCACAGCATTATTTGTTTGCAAAGAGTCAAAAATCCAAATCAGTAATAGCTGAGCATTCAGATGCCAATTAAAAAGTTTCTATCCCCTTCACTGGCTCAAAAGGGGCTTGTTTACAAAGCATATTACTATATGCACCCAAGATACAGTTCACTGGCTGGTGAACAAGACAAAGAGCTTAAATAAATAAATAAATAAATAAAATTAGCATGCTGAAAATGTATTTTTTCCCTTCGCAAAAACCTTGGCAGAAGAGCTATCAAAGAATGGTCTCCTGCTCTTTAGGGGGGTAGTTCTGCAGTTTATACACAGGTGATTCTGATTAATTCCAAAATGGTCAGAGAAAGTAATTTTTTCCAAACTAGATAAATGACACAAAGTAAGCAAAGCTCATTTTAAAGGGAAAGCTGATATATACATTCAGGCACTATAACAATTTATAAACATCACATCTAATTTGTCCTGTGAACTGGTTCACAGTGAATGTTTGGACACGACAATATTTTTCCAAGGGCAAAAGTAAAAGACATTCAGTGATTTGAAAAGTTATCATTTTGTTTTCTGGTGAACATTTTACTGCACTCAGAAATTTCTCTTGGCAGAAGATAAAATCAATATGTTGCTTATGAAAAAAATAAATAAATAATAAAAAAAAAGCAATGCAGAAAACCCTGGACGTAAGTGGTGCTTGATTCCACAAGAACAGCAACCCTGGCAGAGCAGGGACCCTCTGTGCTCCAACGGGAGAAAGTGCAAGGAGAAGGAAACAAAACTGGGTCTCTTCACAGGCTGAGCTGGCAAAGCGGTGCCGCGTGGCTGAACGTGTCCCCAGTGCAAGGCACTGCAGAGCCATCAGAACAACCGAGAACATGACTTTGGTCACACCTTGAAATCTATGGTATCTGTGTGAATATAAGCCCAGGAGCAGGTTGGTGCTGTGCTCCAGAAAATACATATTCAGCAAAATGAATGTTGGCTACTTCATAGGCAGAAGCCCGCAAGTCTGTCTTGTGTCTCTGCACAAGTACATGCAGATTTGCAAACATAAATGAGATTATTTGAATAAAACAGGTGCACTGGGGCTCAAAAGTACACACTGACTATCTGAAATCTTTCTATAAAAATCTTTTCTCTGCATCTGCCACATAGACTAGAACTAGCATATCTTTGAAATTCTACTTCATGATTTTTGCCATGAGGGATCCTGTAGTGCCTTGCAGATGCTAATTCGGCCTGATCAAACTTCTTCTGAGTCAGTATTTTATTTTTAAAGAAAGTTACATTTAAAAGCAGCTAAAGTGATGTGCATGCAGCCATATGCTGACAGCCAAGACGAGAAGTTCCAAGGCTTTTCATTAAACACCCAGCTACATGTTTTCCTGATTCTCTCTCTTCCTGGCCAATCTTAGAGGAAGGACAGCTACTTACCTAGAAGCAAATTCTAACATTAGAAAAATTGCCATGGTGCCATAGGCCTTATGCACCTCTAATCTGTTATGTCGCTTTCCTAACGTCTGCAGACAAACTTAATGCACCAGCGGATAGTGTCCTTCAGCTTTCTCTAGAGACCCTGACCTTACAGTTTCCAGCTGTATGAGGACAGGCTATTTAAAGTGAAATTCAGAGAGCAGCCCACAACAGCTTTCAGGTTTCTGTGATTATTTAGTTTCACTTTTTGCAAGTTCCTCAAGTTGCATTTCCAAAGTCTCAGAAAAAATAATGAATATTTTTGACTCCTCAATTTTGATAACCCTTGAGTAACTGCTGTTTAGTGATGTCTTTTCCACTTACATAGTTTCCCCACATTTGTAACTTTTCCTTTTGGGTGATATTACATCACACAGATCATCAGTAAAAAGCCCGTGTACCCCTATGGAGCTTAACTGAGTATCATTTCTATCCATGCTCCTGCAGCAGGGAGGCGGCATGTTGGGAGATAACAGAGAGAGCATTCCTTCTCAGCCGGAAAAACTGCTGACAGAGAGCTGTGCATTTGGTTTGGTTCTTCTTAGATTTTCATTTAGCAGAAGAGACAGAGCCCTTTACTTATCTTGCACTGCTTCTATCCTGGAACAACGTACCTTCCAAACCCAACATCCTAAAAAAATCCAGCCAACATTAAATACTGCCTACTTCACAAACTGAGGAGAACGCTTGAAGTAGGCTGAATCCTTACAATCTGAAAAATCTCAGAATTATATTCCATTTAATTTTTAAATTCTGTGTTTTACGGTGAGCTAGTTTTGCAGTGAGACCTCTGCAGAAATGCCACTTGCTATCTTCTGGGGTCAAGTGGGATTCCAAGCCAGTCTTTCAGAGACGATTTGCCCATACCCATAATTGAAACACTGTCAGGGAGACAAAACAGCACATTGTTCTCTTTTTTTTTCTCACTTAGAAAAGTCTAGAAAAACACCAGCTGAAAGAGGAAAGAATGACATGTCATTGAAAGTGCTTTCCCCACTGTTTAGGGCTAAGGAGAAGAAGCCAAACAGGTCAATGCCAAAGCATTGGGGTGGGACACAGCCAAGACAGAGCAGGCCGCAGCACGCCAGGTAGGGTTTCAGGGCAAGGATGGGGGCAGCTGCCACAACACAGCAGCTGAAAGGTGTGAAAGCGGGACATGCTGGAGAGCTGTCCCTTCCGATCTCAGGGCCAGGCCTTGGTCATCTTCACACAGTGACAAAGAAAAGTGGGATATAACCGAAAGGGAAGGCACCTGTGGCACATTCCAAAGCCTTTCTTAGTAGCCTTTGGGCCTGCTTAAGCAAAAAGCTCTTCCTGCCCTAGAGCCCTTTCCAGGAGCGCACGAGTGAGGAAGTCTCCAAAGATACCCTAGCCAAGGAAAACGACCAGTAACACACTCTATCAAATTCAGAGCCTGAACTTGCTAATCACGAGCACGTTTCAAGGGTTTTCTGCCCATGCTTGGGCCTGCCTCTAGCAAGCCGACCTGAGGCCAGAGAGCGAGGTGGCGGTGAAGCATGCTGCCCGCTTGCGCACCGAAGCATCCCTACCATCAGCACGACAGCTCTGTGCCTTGGGTTCCCACCAACACAACGCGTCAGCAAGAGCGCCCAAGCGGTCTGCACGGCGGCCATGGAGCCGAGCTCCCGCGCAGCCTCCCTAGAGCTCATGAAGGAACCAGGAAAGGCAGCTTCTGCAAGCGCTGCCAAGCTTTTGCAGGTGTGGATTGAATAGTAATACAGCCCTGCTGTATTACTCGCTGCTGGTGCTGGAAGTTTGCAAACCTTCGTGAAAAGATTATGCAAGAACGACCATTACATTTAGCAGGATATTTACTTTAATTGAGCAGTATTCCACAGCCTCTCTTCAAACAGAAATAGAAAGCTCTTGTTCATTATTTTTTTTCCCATCATGGAGAGACATTTAAATTAATAAGTAGGCTTGGGGACAGCCCACTTGGGCATCAAGGTCAGAGGCAAAAACCTACAAAGAAATGGACCAAGCCATGATCTCAGAGAAAAGGATCTATCGACAACTTCAGCCTCATAGCTCCCCTTTTTTAAAAGGTCTACACATTTAATGCTGGAGCATAGGAACAAAACATGAGTACAATATCATCTTTCAGATAAACATGAAACAACATGAGCTGGGTAACATTCACAATCCACCAGCCATGCACATACATACAGAGGGTCTTCCCTCAAACTACCACCTTAAATATATGACAATCAATGAGAGTAAATATCACACAGATGTACACATTGTACATGAAAACATGCCATGAACAGCCCCTGGGAATTGCATGCATCTGCCTTCCCTTAACACCAATACATACTGAACAGGACGATCAAAGTGAGGAAGAAGAAAGACGTCTTTAAAAAAAAAATAGGGGTCGTTATTAGAAAAAAACATTGCTGTTGAAAAATAAAACAAAAAAAAAAAGAAAAAAAAATTGCTCTAAAAATGATTCACTGTGATCGAAAGTTTTTGCTTACCCCTGTCTGAATCCCGCCCCCCAAATACATGAGTTGGGAATTTCTGCAACAGCAAAAGAGAAAAAAAAAAGAGAGAGAGAAAAAAATTCTGACTCCTGCTTTAAGGGATAGCTGTTCAATTTGCTTCTTCCTGGACAAGGCTTAAAAAGGGCTTAGAAAGTCCCATGGTTCAAATCTAGGCAGATTTGAATCTTCACTCCTCTCTAGCTCCATCTACCATTAGCTTCCAAAAGAAACCCTACAAAGTTTAACAGAACAAAAGAAAAAACCTCCATAGAAAGCAAGAAGTCAATTGCAACCAAACTAGCATATTGCTTAAAGATAATTTTAACTTAAAATAAAATCTTCATCTCACTATAAAACAGTAAATGCAGCAGATGATCTTGAAAATTCTCCCTATTTTAGGCTCATCATTGTTAGTACTTTTTTAAAACCATCTGCCTTTTAAATGAGACATTTTTTCCCTCACCATCTATCTGAAAGAAGCTTTTATATATATGTTTATATATATCTGACCACCCTTATGCTCTCACACAGATGTTTTCTGAATCAGAGTGGCTTTAAAGCAATTTTTTCCTTCCCCCCAGCAAACCCCAAGTAGCTTGCTTTACTCAAATTTCAGTCCTCAAAGTGGACTCCTCAATAGACTCAGAGACGTTTTCTTTGTACCTCATGCTAGAGGTAATCAGGATCATTCAAAACCAAATAAAAAGCCATGAGAAGTGGCTTAAAGTCATGTTGTGGAGCAGGCAGCTCCAGCCCCAGCAGCAATGTATTGCCCAAAATTGTGACAGTAAACGGGGAGCTGCATATTGGCTGGTGAAGGCCTGTGGCCACGAGCAAGAATATGCAGCCCAGAGAGCTGGGCCCAGCACTGCGGGCTGGCAGGTAGGTGCTATCTCACAGATTGATTGCACCCTATTGGCTTGACTACAAGAAGTTTTTGTACAACACTAGGAATTCTTCCCTTGGAGAAATCAGGCATACTTAAGAAATCAAAGACAACTTTTTTCCAGCCACTATATCCCTAAATAGTGGATCTACCAATACTCACTAAAGGACAAAAGGCTGGCAATGACCTAAGTTGACTACAGTGAATTCTTACTGGGTTTATGGGAACCGAGATCCTAAGACAGTTATGATATATGGTAACATTGACTCTTAGTTTCAAGTGATAAATGCATTGAGCCTAGTGATATTTGCATGTCCAAACTCTCATACAGTGCCCTAAAGAAGAACTGTTGGGATTTTTTATGACAGCTTTGTTCATGGCACATCTCTCAGGAGCCAAGAAGCATAACAAAACTAGCCTCCACATGGAGTCTATTCAATTTATAGAATGAAAAGCCGTTACAGAGGGATCATAGGTGTCACAAAACAGAGCATGCCAGCGTCTAAAATTTATGCAATGGATTGATCCTAAATGTACCTTGCATCAGCTCAGTTGGATTTTAGGTGTTCTGTGTAACACAAAAGGAAAAGGTGCTTAAAAATGGGATTCACAAAACCCCAAACGCCAAAGACGAAATCAGCTGTATTATCCAGTATGAATACTGAGACAGAGGCATTAAGTTGAAGCTTTGAGACTTTCTGAACATTTTTCTGGGATTCAGCACCTACAATTCCATCCTTACCACAGTTAACCACCCCCTCCAACTCAAGCATCCTCAAATTCTTTCACTAAGCATCCTCCAATGGACCATCTATCCAAGTCCCTGATGTAGGAAACCTGAGTCTAATATACTATGAGTTGCTCTGAACTCTCTACGTGAAGTTTAGTGTTCTAATTAAAAACACTAAATTAAAAATTAAAAATTCATTGAAGAGAGAGAGGGAAAAAAATAAGACATCTTGCACCAGTAACCTACCAGTGAAGGAAGGAAAGACCTAAGGTTCAGGAATACTTAATATAAAACACTGATAAGAATAAAATAGGAAAGCAAAGCTCTCCCCGCTAGGGTGACAGCCTCTGCTGTAGGATAGACCACTTTACCTCTTCTCCCTGTCAAAATGAATATTTAACTTCCTCTTACAGTGGGGAAGAGCCCTGCTAGTAGAAACGCCTCTGTACTAACAGCAGCTGCAAATTGGGTCTATTAAGAAGGAGACACAGGTTCAGGTGATGGAAAGAACGAAGTCTGGACCTTGCACCTGACCAGATCAATCAATGAAAAAATATGTGGTGGAGCTTATTGACATACCTCTTCTTTACCTTTTGGGGCAGTATTTTATGCTGTAAGTGGCTATAGGCTATAACACAGGAAATAAGAGAGCCCTCACGACCTGGAAGAATGGTCTTTATAGTACCTTAAGTTGGCAACTGTGTCCATGGGTTTCCTTAGCATAGGCTTACTTTGCCAAGGCCAGTGTAAAAGTCAAAAATAAAACACTGAAAGAACATAAAAGACTTTTGTTACATTCAAAATATTATGAATTCTTTAAATTTCATGTAGACTTACATGGGATTAGCTTGTCCAAGAGCCCTTGGTGCTTTTTGCTGGAAAACTGGATTTATGCTCCAATGTGCGTGCACCCACATAAGTACACAAGCATAGGTGTATGCATAGGCAATCACATATACATAGAGACATGAGTACTTCTGCATACACACAGTCAGAGTCACTGTTGACTATTTTCTGTAGCACTTGGTTACGTGTAATTCACATTCACATGCTGCTTTTACAATGATTTTGTGGGGATTCTGATGTTCTGCTGAAACCTTCTTAATAGGTGAAGAAGAGACAAAACACGTGCAGCCTTTTTTATTGAATTAATTTGATTTTTATCTTTTGTCCTGCCACCCATCAAAATTGTCAAATAAACCAGCTTTGATTCATAAATAATGGTTCCATTATATTTACTGTGCCACCGGTCAGAGTACCTGAAATTTTAATTCACTTGTTCAGCTAAATTTCATCCTCAGTTCATGGCCATAAAATTCTGTATTGACGAACTTTCAAACCAACTTTGACTCTGAGGTATCTAGTCAACATTTTTCTTCTGTGTGGATATTAGTTTATTGAATAAGTGGCATCTGTTTTCCTCCACATCACTAGTAGAGTAGGTATTTCCTTTTGACAGCCTTGCACGATTTATGGGTTTGCATGCTCTGAAGAAAAATAGTACTAAGCAAAAAATTCCAATTCATTACCTCTTAGTACTTAATTAAGTTCATACACATTGCACACTATAGGTGAACCCTGAAATGACTATGACAGCCACTGAGAAGCAAGTAAGATTATCTTTGGAAGACAGAGAGACTTTTAATTATCTTGACCTCATTTTTCCATCTATGATATTCATAAATTTTCCTTCTATTTTGTTCCCTCCAGCAGATGAACCAAACCATTCAGAAAACAAGATTATATCCTTAGCTATTTCCTTTTATCTGTACATTTAGGCACCAAATGTTTTTACAAATAGTGAAGTCAAACAATGGCTTTTATCGGCTTACTTCACACAGCTGCAGATGAATTATGTTGTACAGACTCCTCCTAGTAATGGCTTGGTTTTGGAAACGATAACAGCCTGATAAAAGGAGAAAGCAGTGATGTGACTATCAGTAGATACAGAAATAAAGAGAGCCTGGGTTTTACCTGTCAGGGTTCTGCGTACACACATGCATCTGTAAGAGGATCCGCTGGGTGAAAGTCTTAAAGCATTGCCCACATTTCCAAAGGTGCCAGTCACTGAACTCAGAATTTAGTTGGCTCGTTGAAGTTGGGCTTGCAAGAACTCGTTGGTTTTTAACACTGATCTGGTTAAATCCTGACTCGATGGACCCAGACTTATCCAGGAGAGAAAAATTTCTGCTACACGGAGTCTGTGGAAATACTATGGAGCGCTGTGGAGTGGCAGGGGACAGTTTGCTACTTTTATTAAATGGCTGTAGTGTGTCTTGTCTGGACATGGCCTCCATTACAGTCGAAGGGACATTCACTGAGAGAAAACAAAAAAAGTAAATAAGATCCTTTTTATGCTTTTTAAAACCAATACAGTCTTGGGAGACACCAAAAAATATCAATATCCATTATCTTGTTACATGAACTAAACACTTATTTTAACAATGCACATAAAAAGGGTTTGAATGAGACAGTAATCTGAATGGATGGTGGTGATTCAGTGACCCTGAAACAAAAGCTCATGCAAAGGGATGCCTGGGAGTTTGCAAGGACTCAGAGGATCCTGACTGTGATGCACATTTGTTATTCAGTGAAATTGTCGTCTGAGAGAAAATGCTGCAGCACTCACAATACGCTGACTTTACATGTTGCACTCAGCATGTGCAATTGTTGTATCACTGATAAGCATGACTTCTGAGAGCATGGGGAAAAAGCCCTGTGCTCAGACACTCCTTGAGTTTGAAAATCTACTGCAGTAGTAATTCCCCCATCCTAGCAAAAGGCAGCCCCCAAGGATATTATTATTAGTACAACTCATACACAACCACCCAGCCAATACAATGCAAAGCCAGGAACTACACCATGACTGGTATGATTAAGGCTAGGGGAAGTCAGATCACCACAAAACAATGCAAAATATAGAGAGATCTTTTTGCCTCAATTGTCCACCTGCAAAAGAGGAAGGAGAATAGTTTCTAGTTGTGTGGAAGTCTTGTATTAACTACAGCTTTTGAAGCACTTAGACATTTCAGCACCAGTGCAACACCCTGTTCTCAGAAAGAAATGACTCAGTACTGCATTTGGATGTTGCATGATAATGAAAGGCGGCTGGTCCAACATAAAGAGGATTGAGCTGCTGCCTCATTCCTTGGGTACTATCTAGACCATGCAGTGAATGAAACAAAGGTCCTATGGGAAAATAAGCCATGGAATCAGGTATTGAAAGGCTGTGTCACAATGCAGAAGAGGCAGCATTTGGGTCACCTGCACCAAGAACAGTCTCTTGCTTTCATGGCATTATATTTTAATGTAATTTTTAAATATGTACATGTGCATACGTCTATGTATGTTCATTCACAATTAGCTACAGTCACAGAGCGTGTCTGCATGTGTCTATCTATACACAAGTATAAATTACCTAGTTAAACAGGTGATTTGAAACGCCCTTGTACCTAGGTAAGTGATTATAACAGTTTTCTAAGACTGCATATGGGAATACATTATGCAACACCTTGAATAATAAGAATTCACTTCAAAAATTCAGGTGCTGAATACATTGCATGGCCCTGTGCAGCATCTGGTGCATCTGGGACTGGCATGAGGCTGGCCCTCCAATTCCTGCTTGGTGTCCATGGTACCCCACACCTCCTGCTAGGAATGGGGGCCCCTCTGCTGGCACAGCATGGGTAGGGTCCCTGCCTTGTCTTGGAATGGGGACATTCAGGCCTTACAGGGCCCAACATCCGCCCCAAAACCTTCCTGTCCCACAGAGTAAATTTGTATTATTCAAGGTGTCACAGCACAGGTTTCCAGAGCTATAATATACCCTACATGTCTCTAAAAGTGTTCAGCACAAGGGGTGATTTCTGCACTTGATTTTTTACCCTAAGACCTAAATAATATAAACAGAGGTTGCACCGGCTGAAAATACCCTCTGCAGAAAATGAGCAGAAGGAGCAGAAGGGCTACCCTGATTGTTAAAGAGACAGGCAAGTCATATACCGGCTTGGGGCCAGCTCCGTGCTCAAAGATGCATTGCATCTACTCTTAGTCTCTCTGTGGATGAAACTCTGGTTTCTGTCACAGCAAAACAGCAGGTGAATTATTTAGAGATTGTAATTATGATGCTTTGCTTTTTAAGTAAAGGTTTTGTAACCTAAAAAGTAGATTTACTCACGGAAGTAGAAATATTTCTTTATTGTATACTGCAGAGAGTTAAGTTTTATCAGCAAAAATTCCTGCCAGTAACTTCATTTATTTTAAATTCTTCTCAAGCCCGAAAGATTTGAAAACTGAAGATGAAGAAGGGTATTTATTTTCAACAGTTTAATCCTCAGCATCTTGCTGTTCTATTGCTGCATGGTTCAATATTTAAGTTACTAGGAGACATGCATTCATTTCAGCATAGCTATTTAAATATGCAAGTACTCTACTGAAAAAAATATATTTCATATATAATTGATTATGTATGGGCAGCCACAGAGGGACTTTAGACCAAAGTCAATCAAGCATCTATTATTGGTTTCTTCCACCACATAAGCTGTCAAAATGGAGAAGATGTCTTTGAGACAGCTCTAACCGAGCTCCACATGCAAGCAGGGAAACTTAAGGGCATGTTTGGCTCTCCTATCCGTTGCAGACAGCAGCATCCAGGGCTTGGTTGCACCAGGCCTGGGTTGTACATTTAATTTTGTGGTTGCTTCTCATAAAATAAAAATAAAATATGAATGGAAATGGGGATGGACATGATGGAACAGAGACTCATTGTTGTTTCAGGCTACTTATACTTATCCTGTAGCCAGAGGAGCTGGGTTTTGCTTTTTAACCACAAGGACCTCATCTCAACAATCAGTCGAAGATTTTTCTCAACATACTCTGTGGTAACAGAATGAGGAATTGCTAACAGAGGCCTCATGGAGCTGCAATACATTACTGTTTTGGCTAGACAGTCTCCTGTAATGGGTCTGATAATAATGGAAAGGGCCAAGGAAATCAATTAAGGATAAAATGATAACTAATCACTTATGAGGAAGAGTGATTGCACATGCTACCAAGCTATGTGGGGCTGCTATGTTGGGAAATCTGCTATATGGTTGCAAAGTTCTACACATTTTCAAACACCTGAGTTTGTTTAGGTAATTATACCATGATGTTACATACCTTAAGTATATCAGAATCAGGGTTTTATCTTGTATACATGAAGCTTACCACATTCACTTAGTATGTCTTAAAAGAACTTGAGGAATGTAACTGATCAGCTGTAAAACAGGAATTACAGCTACACATATAGAAATACAATGAACAACTTACAATTTTCATCCTGTGCAATACACTGCAGTGGGATTCCGAAGAAAGATGTGTAGCTGTCATTGTACCACACCAACAGCTCGGTGCCCCGGGGAATATCTATACAAGCCCGATAGAATATGTTTGACCTAATCAAAACAAAAAGAAAGAAAGCCTAGTTTAGGAATAGACTCCATTCCTTCTGATATACACAGTGCTGTGGTAGAAATCCACTGTTTTGGAAGCATTTCAGCAGAAAACCAAGAGAATATCTTAACAATTATTTTTAAACAGAATTTATAATTGGTGAAGCACTATACTTACTACAACTTACTGTAGTACAGAGTGACAAATGGGCATTTTGAAATTAAAATATGTTAAACATCAAGATTTTACAAACCTCAAGATGCTATAAAAACTGCTGTTTTCTTGCAATGCCTTTTAGAGGGGTTTTAGAAATGCTGCATTTTGTTCATCCTGTATAGGCATCAGAGTGCTCTATTGGTGCTCACGTGGCAAGAAGGGAAGCAACTGACACGGCTTTGCATTTGTTACATAGACTGGCATAGTTAGCATACAGGGGTAAAGAGGCAACAAGCCTTTTCACTTGAATATGTGCTTTTAGCGACAGAGTTTGTGGATTTCTTGGATGGCTTTCATTGCGGTGATACATCACCAAAAAGAGAGATCTTGGCTTATGGAATAAGATAGACTTTGGCCCGGTAAAAAATAAAAAAAAGGAAGTTAATCTGAACATGCAGTCACAAAAATCTTCCCCTGCCTGCAACATGAGGGTAACACAGATGACCCTTCAGGAAGTATGAACTGCTGTTACAAGAAAAGTGATGCCTTTTATCTGCCTTACTCTGAGGGAAAAGACTCTTGATATTGCAAAACTATGAACCTGGATCTTGGGGGAAAAAAAAAGAAAAAAGAAAAAAAGTTTTGTAGAGTGAAAAGTAGGGATTTATCCTGATGTTGCATCAATGTGAATAGGTTCAGAGTGATATGTCTACGGTTATGAGATTTACATAGGGACAATCATTGTGAAAGCTCAGAATCAGGCACCTAAGAAATGAAATAAAAACACTCTAAGCTTGCAGTGGCTTTTCCCTTTAGGCTTTGTACACAGCAGTAAAACACCCTTGTGTGAGATGGATAGAAATTCAATACATACAAGTAGAACACTCCACTCTGGCTGAAGGATTACATACCAAAATGATACAGTCAAAGTACCAAGAAATGACCATTTTTTATAACAGCTTATGTAAGGCAGAAAAATATCTATAGACCAAAAAAAAATGTTAGGCCTCAACTGGTTTTCTCAGTGAAGAATTGCTACCAACGTTGGCCTGAAGCTCAAGATAAAAGTGTTTAGGGTTGGTAAGCCTTAAATTTAGACTTTCTGTAAAGAATTGGCCGTAGTGATGCAATTTGTTCCTTGTATAACACTGCAGACATAAGGAGAATCCTTTACCACATTTTTCATGGCAGTGAGATATGCACTTGTCAACATATTTTGTCACCGCAAAGTGGCTCTTGGCAACAGGATCATAAAGATCAATAAAAAAGTGCAGATTCTCAATATTTTACTAGCAGCTGCAAAAAATTCATTTATCTTGTTATTTTTCTCACTTACTGCCACCCTGTCTCAGGAGGGCACTGCTAGCTAAGCAGAATGGTTTCCTGATGGTTCTGGGAATGTGTGACAAAAACTCTCCCTTTTGTGTTTCTCCTTCTCTTCCTCATGCATACTCCATCCTTCCTCCTCCTCCTGTCTTCTCTCACCCTTTCTTACCAGAGTTGTGTGTTTCATTAGCCCTCTCCACTACTACATAAAAATCACAAGCAAGGCCGTGCTATAAATTACCAGCATCTCCTAACTTGAGAAAAATTGAGTCCACTTTGTACTTCACCCTTGTAACATTTTGTCTCTCAGTTTGGCTTCTCCTAACATAAACACGGCAGCCCAGCAAATGAATGTGCTAAAACCAAATACCACGCTTTGCCGCTGAAAGAGCAGGACTGTTTTGGAGCAATGGGTGGTCTGTGAGGCTTGGAGTAGGCCGGAAAAAAAACGTGTAAGTGAACACCGTTCCTTACAAGCGTACAGAGCTTCCAAAACTCGCAGAAATCTCTGCATGCTGAAGTACATCAAAGGGATTTTTCCCTTTTCGGATAATATTTCCTTTGCTGACATGTATTTAGTATTGTGGTTGGATGACTCATAAAGATAGCTTCATGGTGTCCCAACGCAGTTGAAGCAGAACACATGCCAACAAACATTATTGTCAGCCTCAAAATAAAAACAAAACGTTCAGCTAAGGGTCAATCAATCAAGAGCGCTTTGAAGAAAATTCCACTTAGATATTACAAATCATAACAGAATGAATTTAAACCAGCTGACTTTCTGTGAGGAGGACGTCCATGTACAATAAAAATTAGGCTGCTTTTCCAGTGTCCAACTTTTCTATTTTCTTACACTTGGACGCAGTCACCAGTGATGGATGCCAGTTTTTTAAATTGTGTTTTTGTAGTTCATTTTATAAAGATCTGAAGTAATCGAAAACAGATCAACAGAGGGAACTCTAAGTAAAAACTCCATCATGAAAGGAGAGTTGTAAAATCCACTTAATATTGACAGATGTGTAATGACTTTCTCATGCTCACGTTTCATTTAGGTTTGTCATCCACATATCTACTCACATATATATATATATATATATGTATGTATATATAAATGCATGCACACACACAACGACACTGAGAAACAGTTCACAAGATACCCACAAAAACACTCTCTCATCACAGTGATCTCCATTCATTATCCATTGTGTTTATTTAGAATCTGACAGGATTTTAGCTATGAACAGCAAATGTTTGAGGGTATAATAAAAGCTGTGTAATGCATAAATAACATTGGTCTTTTTTGATTATGGCATTACTTAGTCCACTGGCCGTAGAATAAAAAAAAAAACCTAAAAATCCAATTGAAGAATTTTACCATTGTTAAATTGGAACCCTATGGGGGAGTCAAACTTTATATATATTTCATTTTAGCTTGCTTTTGTATGTTTTATTTTTAATTTTAAAGAGACTCCAAAGATGTCTAAGGTTCTTCCTAAAGAAAAGAAACTCCCTGCCCTCTCCAAAACCCAGGATTGCTCGCTGTGACTACCAAACACAGGGCATCCTTTGATGTACTTCCTATTATGTTTAATGGTGCCAAGCAGTTGCTTCTGATTGAGGCAAAAGGCTTGTTTGGAGCTGAGCTCATGTATTTATACAACACGTTGTCTAGGTTTTCTGGATCCATTTGTGCACTGAAAGTAAAATGTGCTGTAAGTTCTTTGCACTTTTTTCACTTTTTGACCTTCTCCAGTTAGTAATATCCCAGGCATCAGCGCAAAGACCCCTCTGACTAGCAGGTGCACATGACATATAACATTGTGGTGCATTTGTGTCCTAGGACTCTTCCAAGCAGCCTCTGGATTCAAAACTGGAAGCTGCTACTTTCATTTCGAGTGAGGCTCTTTCCTTCCTGCCCTTGCTGCTGCACATGCATCTTCAGCAGGGCAGGAGATGACTAGTGCTGGCTCCTTCCAGCTCAGACTGTAACTGAGTGGGGTGTTGTGTGCGCTGCGATGTGCTCACACGGGACACAGAGCTGAACCCGCTCCCATGAGCACCAGGTCGGATGTACTTGCTGCAACGGCCACAGCTCTGGGAAAGCAAAGCTTAACCTGACTTTACTCCAGTGTTTGTATTAGCCAAGTAGACACGTGCGCTAAAGCGCTACTATTTGTATTCAAAGGCAATAGCACCAGTGACAGTCGCAGTCAGACACTTCACTAAAAATCTTTTCTTTTTCTTGCCCTGAGTAAATTGAAGCATACTTTACCTGTACTGAACTACTGTTAGGTTCTGCTCCCCACAGTGCCTTGCACATCGGATATACCTCATCCAGCTTGACTTGCTGGGTTCTCCACCATCAATAAAGTGCTGCAGTGTCCCATCTTGGTCATATATCTGGGGAAGAGGGCACAAGGTCAAGTAGTTAGAGCAAATCATCAGCAATCATTTTCACTACTTTGCTGGTGTCTATCCGTGCCTTTTCCAGGAATTTATTGCCATGAGGTCTGTGCTTATGAAGTGAGGCTCTTACAAACCTAAGTGAAACAACAGAGAAGTATTGGGAGGATGCAAGTTTATCTTGTTTCTCTTATCAAGCCAATCTTTTTTATATTAAACATATTTGTGGTGTCTCAAAGATGTGACCATGTTTCCCAAAGAATATTTAACCTATTTTGACAGGCTGGCCTTAAATAATGAACTGCCAGATAAACAAGAAAATCTGGATAGAAAGCCTGCGTTGAAACAGCCTGAACATCTGAGCTAGGGGTACGCATAATCCCCAAACGAGTATCCCTTTTTTCACATCTCTGACACAGCCAGAGCATGTACTTCAGCAGTCTCACACGGCACATACTAAGCATTAGAGATTCATAACCATAGGACTCTCAGTACCGAAACAAATGGGACTGGAAGGAAAAAGAGCAGTGTGAGACTCCTTTAGGAGCTCCCTAGGGAAGTATAATTTTCTGTAGTAGTGAATGAGAAATCAGTCCGGAGAGAATCACAGTTTTCTTAAATATGACATCCCTGCTAAAACATAAGAGCCAGCTAGGGTAATTTAAAAGAAAAGTATCATATCTCTCTTCTGCACTGGGCCCTCCCTCTGAAGCCGAAGAATAAAATTGCTCTGGACACTGAAATGTTAAATTTCATACTGCATGCACACCTGCCCTCCTCAGGTCTGATCCAATTAAAAATGCTATCTAGAAAGTACTACTGGTAGTAAAAGCTTGTGGTCTCACAAGCTTTTTGTGGTCTCACAAGCTTTATAGTGGTTTTGCAATTACTTTGTTAAGCTTCATAGTTGTATCAGAACAATTAGGTGCTTATCTAAAGCAAACCTGACCTTCAAGCCTATTGTTCCTTCTCAGAGGAACGTGCTTTAGTAATCCTGTCCAAAAATGTTTTTGCTTTTGAAAGTGGTTAAACCTAACTTGATCTGCACACTTAGGAGTGCTAATTCTGTTAACTGAACAGGAAACAGATTTATTACATTGAATTGAGCAGCTGTAAATAAGTGCATTAACCATTCTGTAATTCTATCTCAATATCAAGAAAATCATCTTGGAAATTACGTGAATACATTTAACATGTGCAGAGTCTAGTTGGAGGCCGGTAGGTAGCGGTGATCCCCAGGGGTCAGTCCTTGATCCAGTCCTGTTCAATTTATTCATCAATAAGGCACAGAGTGCTCCCTCAGCAAGTTTGCTGATGATACCAGACTGGGACCTTTTTCGGGCAGAGAAGGAGACTTAATAATTCATAAAAAAGAAAAATAATGAAAAAATATGCAAGATGCTGTTTTTACCAGAGCCTGAAGAATTTGTAATGCTTATGCTGAAAGCAAACAGGTAAATCTGAATCTGGTTTGAGATCCTCTCTGTGGTGGCTCATTGCCACCAATGTATTGTGTCCAGTTCTGGGCTCCACAGTATAAGAGGGATGTGGAGCTGCGGGAGAGAGTCCAGCGTAGGGCCACAAGGATGATCAGGGGCCTGGAACATCTGCCCTATGAGGAGAGGCTGAGGGAGTTGGGCCTGCTCAGCCTGGAGAAGAGAAGGCTGAGAGGGGATCTAATCAGTGTCTATAAGTACCTCAAGGGAGGCAGTGAGGAGGATGGTGCTGGCCTCTTTTCAGTCGTGGCCACTGATAGAACTAGAGGAAACGGCCAGAAACTGAAGCATCAAAAGTTCCACGGGAACTTAAGGAAAAATTTCTTAACAGTGAGGGTGACAGAGCACTGGAACAGGCTGCCCAGAGAGGTTGTGGAGTCTCCTTCTCTGGACACCTTCCAAACCCGCTTGGACGCAGTCCTGTGCCACGTGCTCTAGGTGACCCCGCGTGTGCAGGGGGGTTGGACAAGATAATCCCTAGAGGTCCCTTCCAACCTTAAGCATTCTGTGATTCTGTGAACATTTCTGAGAGTACAGAAAAGGTGTTTCTCACAATGCACTAGCAGACATATGCAAGGTTCAGAATTTGCCACATGAGTTTCAAGTTTAGGAGCTAACCTTGCTTTTGCTCTAGACCAAGAGAGATTGGGAGTGCTCAAGAACAATAATTGCATAGCTAGGGCATAAGAAACAGGGAATTAAATGTCTGAAGATCTGAGATCGCTGCCACTGGTTCCTGAGTGTCTGTGATGATGACCAGGTGCAACCCTGCCTGAAGCTCCTGGGCCACAGGACTGCCTACTCCAGCCTGCACTGGCAGATGAAATAAAGTTGGGGACAAAGCAAGAGGAATCCTCAGAGGCAAACAAATACCCCAATACTGGGAGGAGTACTTCATTTTTCATATATAGTATCTTGTTGCTAATCAGGACCTCTTATGTAAGTATTTGAGAGTATTCTAAATATGCAAAACCAAATATAAATCTGTAACTTCCTAATCCCCACATGCTGTGAAACAGGAAGGAGAAAAAGGAAGATGACTGCCATAAGTGGTACTGACAGCTGAATCTGTACACACCAGGACCTATCCACCACTTTCTGAATATGACACAGACTGACATGAGAAGTGAAAATCGTGTCATGAAAATGCAGAATCTGGGCCTTCTCTCCAACTTTGGCCTGGAGTAGGAACAAGTGCTCTACCAGTGTTGCAGGATCTACAGTAGATTCAAGAATATCACTTTGTCTTTCTGTTTGGTATCAGTGGTTTAGCCTGCTGTTAGTCTCCATATTGTGCCATACTGTAGCAGCAGGTTCTGTGGAAGCAAATAGGAAAAGCAAAGTAGGGAACAGTTCATAATTCTGCCTTCTCCAACTGCGACATTATCACCCCTATCACATTGAATCAATGGCAGTAGCGGTAAGAAAGAGACACAAGACAAATACTTCCAAGCAGCACTTCATCTAAGCGCTTCATCTTGAAGATCTAAGAATTTTCAAATCATTTACCCTTGCAGATATTCATGCCTCAGTGATATGTGCTCTCTTTCCTCTAAGGATGTGAATGACACTGCACACAAAGCCACCATGGCAGAATCCTAGCCCCAGACCCAACCAGGGGTGCCCCAGCACTCCCAGCCCTGTCCTACAGGGAAGAAAACCAGCTGCAATGAAAAAGAAATCATAACATTAAAAGGAAAAGAGCAACACTACCTTGTATCTGCTTACTTGATAAACCACATAACCCCAGGTAAGAGTTGGAAAAACTTAACTGATGTGGTTATTATTCCTGTTACCATAGTGCAACAGGTCTCAGTCATACATTTGCCTAAATCTGGCAACCACTATATATTTACCTAAAGAAACAGACATGACGGAGCAAACCATGACGAATCATAAGAAAGAAAGCCTGTAGCACAACTGTGAACCTGAACATCATAACAAACTATGCAGATTCACTATGCACTGGCACTTGTATTACGTGTGTATGTACCTAAACACTCACTAACAAATTGCGCATGTAGCTGCTATTTAAAAAACTTGCAGAATTCTGTGATAAACTGAATTCACTTAAAATCTTTGTCCACCTCATGAAATCACTATATCCAGTTTATTCTAACACAGCTTTTAGGAAATTGCAGGACTCTCATGCCAAAATATCATTTCCCCAACTCCATAAGTGTCCTTGGTCTATGTAGTATAAGAATATTAGTTACTGTTCCTTTCTACTTTGGTTGTACCTGGAAGCGTCATCTAAGATGCCTACTGTATCTTTTTCCTCTTCTGACTCCAAAACTAATAGGTTGCGAACTATTACTAGTAGATTATCAGTATTTTACAGATGAAGAAATTCAGTATGTAGAGCAGTATTAAACACTAATTTTTCATTATTAGATTTCAGACGGAAACAGCTTCATTTTCCAAGAAAGGAAGTCCCAAACATAATCAGCACACCATAATCCAAGTCTTCCCTTTTCTATTTTTTGATTCAGTGTTCAAGACATATACACTGAGGTACATGAAGTACGAAATACAATTTCTTACCAAGTTTCACTTCTCTTCCTCAGAAAACATAGAAGATTTCCAACTGGGCAATACTGGAATGGACACTTACATATCACCTTGTAATGACATGCAAATATAAGCCCAATACAAATGACTATTATTTATTGGATTGATTATTGACAATAGATTGGATCCAGCAGACACTGACATTTATGATGACAATGGCAGAAATACCTAAGGGCAACAATAATAATACCATGTCTAGAGCAGGTAACATCTCACATAAGCCGTACTCTGAAATCCACAAACAATTATTACTTAATAAAATAAACAGTCCTCATCAGAACATCTGTCACACTGGCAACCTACCTAGGAAGGACCATGTAAGAGTTAAGTAGTATAAAAGATAGGGAAGACCATTAAAGAACCTTTTGAGAACACTGAATCATTTCAGTACTGACACTTCTTTTTTGTGTGTGTGTGCTCTCTCCTTCCTTAGCGAGATGAGGGCAAAATGTAATTCTCCTGCTAAAGATTATCATGTGAGTTGCTGGCATGAGTGCCCATGAATTTAGAAAGAAGCCAGAACATACAAGCTCAGCCACAGAGAAAGCCAAGCTGTGAAGCAATTAAAAACAATTTCGCAGAAGAGCCAGGGAGAGGAAAAATGGTTAGTTCATTGGAGCTCTTTCCTCTCTATCTGTTGCTTTGCTTTGTTCTCTTTCCATGGCCTGGTGAAAGATTGTGTCTTTTGAAATTCTGCCTGCATTTTATTTTTCCATTTAGTCAAATAAAAAAGGTATTAGCGTACAACTTAATTGACCTCTTGTTTTCCTTGCCGGCAGAAGGAAGAAAGACTCGTCCTCAAAGTGGATTTTTTCCTGGAGAAAATTTGGACTGTTGCACATTTATACTATTAGAATCATTTTCGTGTTTCAAGACATCAAAAGAGATGTGAAGAAAACCACAACACATGCAAGAATTATTTCTTACCATTAGTCGGGTATCTTTTTGCTGCTCATTGCTATTCTTGGTGACATCACATGCATAAGGTCACAGGATTCAAAGCTTTTACAGATCATTAGTCATGCAGTTAAAACCCATGGCTATACTCTAAACTCCACTGGAAGGATGGAGAAGTAGGTTGTGATTAAACAGACTGACATGTCCCATGCGTAGTATCCACATAAATTACATTCTTTCCATAGCAATGTATGAGCCTATAGACCACAACAACATCAAATGCCATCCATCTTTGTTGGCCCAGACATCGCAACTGGGTCGACTTTACCTTGTGCTGCACAGCCTTGCAGGGGTGCGTAATGGCTATTTTTTTAGGGGTTAAGCGATGTTGGAAGGCTACCTTGGGAACTAGGTCTATACAGCCTGTGTTCTACATAGTGGAGACATTGTCCCTGCTCATGTTGCCCCATTAGAGGGGTCTGCAGAGCATCAGCTGGCACAGGGTGCCTGAGGGACCTTCTTTCTGATGCTCTGAGACACACATGAGAAAAGGCACAGTAAAATTCAGTGGTTTGACTTGTCTAACATATGGCTTTAGTGTTATGGCATGTATACATTATTTATTTGCTAGCATTTCTGATGACATCCCACCAAAAGCAAATCAGGTGGGGTGCATTACTTGCAAACTTGCTTGTTTAGGTTGGATTCAGTGCAGTACACTGGCGCCTTACTCCTTCTGAAACCAGCATGTTGCCAAAGGAGCTCCTAACTGGAAAACTTGAAGAGTTCATAGGGAAACGTTGCAGGGACTAGAAGAGAAGAGACAATTGACAATATTCCTTCAAGAGATTACGTGGAAGGAGAGCAGTTTAGGCTGAAAATCAAACTACAACTGGGTTCATGTTTGATGCTAACAAATGTAAACAATGTAAGCTTTGAGGATTTCCAATATTCAAAATGTAAGGAGCTGCTACAGAGGAGGGCCTTTCTGAATTTGTAGCTTTCCACTGACAATCATTGAATGACAAAACTGTGTGGAAGTAATTGCGCATTTAGCTATCACAGTTTTCTTCTTTCATTCACTAAGTTGGTGGCCAAACTAATCCACTTAGCAAACACTTTAGGAACAGCTACTAGTCTGCCTGTACAAAAGAAAATGTGAAATAAAATGAAAGACAGAATCAAGCTCGATAACATGGAAAATTCTCCTAATATAGCTTATCGGAGAAGAAACAGTGTTGTTGACAGATACTAATAAAGTTGTATATTTTATTGTATAACCACATACTTTATAAGAGAGTATTTTTGTTAATGGCATACTATATTTTACATTACCTATACCGTAAATAATTAAATCATTCTTAGGTAGGATAAATAAATGCCTGTTCATCACACTGTAGTAACCCTAACCCTAATGCATTATATTACTAATAAATCTATAATTTTCAACTTACAAACATAAAAGTGATATGAAAAAATATTAGTATACATGTAACATAATTTTACTCTATGATGAACCAATTGGACCAGCTCCCTATTTATTTATGCAGATATTATTTCAGAAAAATATTAGTTGTGTATGCTCCTCATATATACTAATGCTACTTGATAAGATTAACTGACTTATTTTTCCTTTTAAAATATGCCTTCAGAGTATTTATGGACAGGCATCGGAGTAAAAAAATATACATAAATACTGTGGATAACATCTAAGTTTGTTGGCTAATGATGAAATTATGGTTATGAACTAGTGAAATCTAGTTTCTGTCAGCTATATTAATTTACAGAATAAATCCATGGCAATAACTACTTGATTACTTTGAAATACTTCAGTTTTGTATATAGTTCTTATTTATTAAATTATTATTATTATTAAAATTATTTTGTTTTTATTTGGAAAATATAACAGTTTATTTAAACAACTTTTTCTTTTGCTTTTGTAATTTTTATATTACATGCAAAATATCAGTTTTCTTATACTCTCTACATTAATATAGGATTTCCACACTTCTTTGCTGCACTGGAACACATAGCAGAGGAGAAATTTGAAGCAAGTGAGCTCAGAGGAAACATCAGGAGACCATACTGGAGAGTCAGACTAAAATTTTCTCCAACATTTGCTGGCAATACTCTCCCTCAGATGCAACATCTCTGTGAAAACACAGAGAAACGTATGCTGACAGCCAATGATCTTTAACTGCTCATGCTATTCAAAGCAATTTTCTACAATTAGCCGTATCTGATATGGACTGTACATCTTGTAATCTCTGCTTAATGTTTCTTCTCTTTAATCTAGCAGGCATCATCTAGCAAATTTTTAAAAAGAGAATACTTGCCAACCAATATTAAAAACTATTTAGATTTAATGTTTCTCAAAGGATTGTAGCATATGAAACTATAAACATTGTTTTGAACTGTCTGTGTTAGGTGAAAGGCTTCATGTCTCACTTGCAGCGTGGTCCAGCAAACACTTGCGCACATGTTGCCGGCCCATTGATCTCAATGGGACTACTCGTGTGTGAAATCAAGCATCTGTGCAAGTGGTAGGAGGACTGGGGCCTTACTCCAGCGAGTGTCACAAGAGCAATGCGCTGCCGATTAAGCAGACTTCATTATGTTACTTTTTTAAAGACGAATCTCAACGGTTTGTTTTGATGCTAGCCTGTGGAGGTTGGGAATCAGAGGGAATAACTCACCAGTCAGGGTTACTCAGCTATGGCAGAAAACACAATGCAGAAATTGGAAAGAGATATGCACATCCACACAAGCCTGTTAGGGACAAGCACCCGTGGGTACCCGGCGGCACGACACGGCCTCCTTAGTGTGTGTTTCTGTGCTCTTTTGCCAGTTCCAGTGATGTGGCAGGAAAAGCAGCAGTGCTCCAGGCACAGACTGTTCCAAAATGGAAAAAAATTGGCTTAGGATTGGCATCTCTGCACTGCTTACTGTGCTGCCTCCCTAGCAGCAGGGACATGAGGAGACAACAGACTGTTCTCTGACATCTCATTTCTACAGCACATGGAGCACAAAGAGAAAAAATATTGCTCTGTAGGCTCAGTGTCAGAGGAGTCAGGGAAAAAAAAAGCAAAACAAAGTAGAATAAAACCAAAAAGATGTTTTAAAAAGAAGGAAGCAAATAATCAAAGCTGAAATAACTCTAGCAGAACCACCTCACACCAGCTGGCTGGTAGAAGCAGGCCCCAACATGTCTATCAGGAAAGGAGTTTCAGAAACCCAGTATGGGTCTGATGCTGAAAATCCTCACTTGTTTGGAAATCCTCACTGTTCAGAGACAGATGATCGACACTTATGCTGACATTTGTTGCCTCAGTATCTCTGAAAATGCAATTCATGCCTGCCCAAAGTAACAACAGGCTTTTAGCCAGTGTCTTGGTGCTTCTTGAAACTCTTAGATATGGCAAAATGAAAATTTAAAAAAAAAAAAAGATTTTTTCACCATTCATTCTCTGACAATCAACCAAATACTCACCTCCAGAAAGGTTCCTTGTCATTCAGCTGAGATGTTCATGTTCTTTCAGCATTTTTCCACATAGTCAGTACACCCATCCACTTGGGTGAAGAATTAAAACAGCAGTGTATCTAGCCACAGGCATAATATGACAGAGCACAGCAGTCCCCAACAGTGTGTACAGAAATAAGTTTTAGCAAATTTCATCACTCACCATTGAGCTAAGCAATGCAGCTGAAGTGGGTGAACAGGTACCTAGCTTGACTCACTCGGTGATCTTAAAGAAATCACTCAGATTGAAAAGACAGTAATAAATGGGAATTTCTAACTTGCCTTGACTCTAATATGCAAGGAAGGAAGTTGCAGGGAGAGGAAGATCCATTCTTGAATGTTCCTTGGGGGTTAGAATATTTTAGAGCTCTAACAGTCTATCTCCATAGGCTTTTTAAGGACCAAATTTAGAAAGGTACTTAGCTTCTCAGGCACCGAATTATGCTGGACACTCTTACAGCAGAACTGACAAAAGTCCTCTAGCATGTTTGATTTAAATCTGCCACAGAAGTCAGCTGGACTCTTCGGAAAGCTGCCTACAGACCCTTTCACTTTGGGGGCAAGTAAATGGTATTTGAATTTGGTCCAACTTCCTAAGCAAGATTTTTACCTTGAGACTGGAAATTATTCTGCTTGCTTTGCATGTATTGTCAGAGGCTTCGGTTTCATTTGAAATCGGGCATTTCTTGGAATTGTGGCATAGCTGAGGTTGAAGGTGGACTTCTCACAGTCCTCTAGTTCAACCCTCCTGTGCAAAGCAAGGTCAGCTGCAGCTGGGTGGCCAGTTGCTGGACCTTGCGCAGTTGCAGTTGGGTTTTGAGTATCTCTAGAGATGACAAAGGAGGACTGAGATCTTGGAAGAGTAAAAACAGTCACAGTGGTGACTGAGCATAAATAAAAGAAAAATCAATACCACTATGAAAAAAGGGTCACAGAGGCAGTATTGTTCATAGTCTCCTCATGCCCCAAGACTGCTCCACAAAAGAGGCACAGGACGAAGTACTTTTAAGAAAATTGTGTGCATAAACTGTACTGACAGCATAAATGGATTCGAAGCAGAATAGTGGAGACAGAAAGTGAGGTAAGGCAACTACAGAAATATTTTTGAAAGTTGAAAACAAGAGTAATGTTAATATTTTACATCAGCAGAGCTACAGAAATGCTGAATGACAACCATTCTGCATCTTTTTCCTTTACTGCTCACTGAAAGTTAGTTTATAGCTTTTTACTTCAGAATCCTCCTCTGACCAGATCAAATATTGTGACTTCCAAAAAGATGACAATCATCATCAGCTAGAGCAAGAAGTCCAGAAATCCCCAAAGCAATTAAATTTCATTTTCAAATAAATAGATTTCACAGGTTATTCCCACTGAAATGAGTCACTAGCTCCACACAGAACTAGTTTGGGTGAAAGGAGGGGAAATTTCATTTACTTCTGCACGTGTTCGCACACAGACGGGCCAGCACGTCTCTCTTTGCTGCACATGTTCACTTTGTATTAGGAGCATCTGACCTAATGCAATGATCTGCAGGGCCTGCATGATATGCTGGATCGAAAACTCATTTTAATCAGTGAAAAGAACACAGAAACATTCACTGCAGTGATTTCTGGGTCAGGATATAATTCATGAAACAGGCAGGTTGACATGAGAGCCAACTTACTCCTCTGTAATTTGTTATCCCTGTGTGAAGGTCTAGCCACAGGGAACATAATCTATAGGAATGATCAGCTAGTCTCCTCCAGCTTAAATGCATCTGAGTCCTGCAATTTCAAGAACTGCAAACCAAGAATTTTGCAAGATAGTAAAGATTGCCACCATCTTCACTTGGAAATTCCCAACTCACGCTTTGTGGATGCTCCAAAAAAAAAAAAAAAAAAAGGAACTGAAACTGAAAAGTAAACTTAACTCAAGAATAAATTACTTGGAAAATAAAATAAACATAAATAAATTCTTCTATAAAACTCCTTGCACAGCTAACATCCACATGTAACAGTTGTGACCAATGGATAAGAGTCTGGAAATGGACTGAGGTGCAAAGAGTTAAATTCTACCATCTAAAACTTATGTGTTTACTCCTATTTTTCATGCTGCTGTACATGCTGCTGCACCTCCAGCTACAGCTTCAGAAGCTAGGCAGCTCTAAGTCCTGTGCCTCACCTGTGAATCTTGTCTGGACATCTTAGGTAATTCTGTGGGATCTAAACCACTGTCAAAAAATCTCTTTAGATACTGGCATTGCTCCTCAAGATGTCTGGGTTCAGGTCTTGTTCTGAAATAGGCTTGTTATGTTACTTAATCCAAGCATTTTAAATTCTGTATCTTGATCCTTAAGCTGTAGAAAAACAGGGGTTGATATTCTTTTTGTGAATCCTTTGTTTATCTTCACTCTGAGACTGTAAGTAAATAGCGGTAGGGATTGTCTTTGCATTACGCAGAGCATGCATCTCAGCACAGCAGTGATCTGGGGATTCTGCCGTACCACTAAATAATTCTTTCAGTCCTTTCTAAATCTCTCATTTTGGGGAGAACCATTAAGACTAGCCATAAATGAGTGTTTTCAAGACAAATGACATATTTTAGAAAACATACTTAGCTCCTTTGTGCGGGTTTTCAATAATGAGGCGCACTGTTATTTTTAGTTTGGAATATTTTGGAATGTCTGGAATGCTCAAGTTCCCCAGATGATGATTAAAAGGTCAAGTAATAAAGTATATGATAAACTATGCCTGAGATTCCTCATAAAACAAATGAGTAATGGCTGTACAAACTGTCTTGCCATGTTTTAATACTAAAAAATGCCTGCACAGTATTACTTCTTCAAATTTGCTCGATTCTAGAATTCTTAGAAAACCAGCATGGTGATGTTTAGTTTGCAGCTTCTTCAAGGCTGAAGTCAGAGGCCGAAAGCGGCTGAAAAGAACGCATTAAGGACTAACACTGGTATTTCTAGTGGGCGCATGTCGGAGAATGAGAAATGATTTCTTTTCCTGCCAGAGCGCAGGTCTGCTGTTGGTAAGTATCATGTTAAGTTTCTTTGGAAGCGAGTGTGTTTCTGTGAGGGTTGTAACGTTAGATTAGAGCATTGTTTGAGCCACCATCACAGAAGCCCTCCGGAGCTGTTAAGCATTTGGCATATCTCACTTATCTCTAAAGATGGCAGGGGCCATCAATACAAAGTGGACCATCAATCAATCTGAGGTCTTCTTCAGACATGGCCTGTCAGCTGATCAGAGGAAGACTTTAAGGAATCAGCTTTCCATTATCAGGATTTGGTCTGTGATCAGAACAAGCCACTGAACCTTTTACTTTTCACTTGGCAAAAACATACACACTGGAAAAAAGTCCTGACAGTTCATTCATTTTGCTCCATCACTGGAGCCAGATGATGTTTGACTGGGGAGACCCACCCTCTTTGATGTTGTGCTCTTTTGAGAGTGCCCTGCTGTGAAAAAAATTTTCTCCTTCCAAATTAAAGAGAAATATTTCTGCATCCAGCTGTTAAATGTGACGTTTGCCATTTTTCAGTGTGTTGGCTTTGTGCCACCTCGTGGGCTGTGTTTCAAGCCTATCTTTTTCCCTTCCCCTTCTCAGCAACAATATCCACAATGTGTTAGTGTCTCCAACTTCTACATAACATCAACACCAAAGGGAAAATACAAGTAATACCTCATTGCTCTGAACTACTGCAGCAATATTTACACATTTCCTCTGAATTTTTTAAATTAAAACCAGCAATCATTTTATTACGTGAAATGAAGTATAAAACCTATAAATATAACCTACCTATGAAATGTCAACTTCAGTTTCATTCTGATTACAGTAGGCAAGCCATGAAGCAAAGCCTCTGTAGGATACATTTACCAATTAAATGAATGTGTATGTTATTAAGATTCGTTTCATGTGTACTGAGTCCACATCAAAAAAATGGCATCCGTTCAGCAGCCCTAGCTCTGTTTAAATTAAGACAAACTTCTCATGAAAGCTTGAATAAACATTTAGGTTTAAGTAATCAAGAAAACCTGTATCATCTCATATTTATTAAGTGCAATTTTTAGAGTTATAAAAACTGCTGTCATGAACTGTGTATACTGTAAATAAAGGGTGGACACAGCATTACAATGTTTTTCCTATCTATTGAGGTGGGTGAAACACAACAAGTTTCAACTTCTCTTTAGTTCAAGCCTTCCCTCATCCTTTTTTATTTCCATGGAAAGGGGATCGATGTTTGGTAGATGCTGGTAGGCTCATCATTGCAAACCTATGTCCTGTAATTAATCTCAGACTATGAACAGCAGATATGAATAGCTGCTCATGTACTCATCACATCAACACACTGTGAAAATTAAAACCTGATCCAGAGCCTCCACAGGTGAGGAAGGAAGGATCTGTTTTGGAAAATTACCTGCACAGTAATGAAGCATTTTCTCTTTTACATGTTCACACTCTAGTTTCATGCCAAAAAAAATATAGTCCAAAGAAGATTTGGTCTCAAAATAAACAGTAATACTGTAGACTGCTTTTCATTAGCACTATATGTATAATTCATGAACTCATATTTTATAGTTACAGAATCATACAGATTTATAAATAAATATAAATTAACACCTCAAAAAGTAGTACAACACGGTACGATGTACAGAGTAAGAGTACTCCTGCACATGCATGGAGCTGAGCTACATGCTGCAGTGTTTTGAGCAGTTCCCAGCAGCTGCCGGGTACCTAACTGTGCCGATGCTGAGATGCTGACAGAGACAGCGCTGGTGATTCAGCATCAGGCACTTTTCCTTGTGCCGGGACTGAGTCACTCACTGCCACTCCTAATGTTACCCAGAACATATGTATATGCTCTGTGAAAGATTACATGTTTTGCATGGATCTACATGGTATGCTCTTCTGCGTATTATCTTGTTACAAGAATGTAATTTATGCCTTTACAGTTCTTCTCCATCCTTAGTTCCAATTAAATTAAGAAGCCTTCTTCCTACCATTAGTTCCAGCTTCCTCTTAAATAGATATGGAAAATTATCCAAAATTCTCCTTCCTTGCCTCTACTCTCCACTGTCTAATCAGGCTCCTTTTTTCTGTCCCTCTGTTCATCAAGACAGCAAACAAACACCTGGGAACACCTCACCTGCATGAGAACCAAGGAGTGACTACAAAAGTTTGTGCTGTTTGCATTTGCTCTATTCCACTCTGCAATTTTCCATTTCAGTTCCGCATCTTCAACCCCATCCAGCTTTCCTTTCTCCTTCCAGTCTTTCTCAGCACAGCTCTCTGTGCCAAAATAATTTTAGACAACAAGGCACATTTTTTGTCTCAACCATTTACAGCACAATTTACTTGTGCCAGCTAGCACAGAGACAGCAAGTAAACTTCAGAAATAGTAGAGTAGTTTGAGCAGGAGTAATTGTACTCACCTTAAATATTGATTTTTACACAAAGGAACTCAGCGTAGATGAATTAATTAGAAAACAGTAGAGCCAGTGATTACAATCTAATTGTCAATTTTAGCAATAAAATGATGGATGCAAAAATGGTTTTATTTTTCTACAGGTTTAATTTTTGGGGGAAAAAACAAAGCAAAATAAACCATCTCTTAATTACCTTCCCAACATTCTCAAAATTTAATATAGTGGTGAAATTAACCACTGGTTAACAGATCTGCATGCAGAACGATCTGACAGGCTATAGTCAAAACCTTCTTATGTTTCTAAAAGAGTAACATTAACAAAATGTTTTAAAGCAAGTTTTCTGGAAAATTTTGGCTTGAATAATTGCAAGATTTCATAACCTGTAATCAAATGTTTCATTATAAGCTTGCTAAAGTTTCAAAGTGAAAGTAGTTCTGACCTGAAATACTTGCTGTTTAGAAAATGTCAAAGCAGCACATTTAGATGATTTTGAACCATTTTCCTCAAAATTTTATTCACCAGAAGTTTATCTGAAACTGACATTTTTCTGCAAAGTTTTAGTTTATCTGCCTTCACTGGAGAAATACTGGTTTTCTTGGAAAACCCCGACAATTCACAACTAGTTACATGTTGCACACCAGGGATAGGCTCTTACAGGCATACATAAAAACAGTCACAGTAGCTAAGAGCTTACAATCTGAAAGACACAGATAAGGCTAAATGAATTGGAAGACCCAGCAAATGTGATGAAAATGTAACCTTTCCCCACACACTTTCTATCTCTTTTTCCCTCATATACGATCACAAAAAACTGCTGCTTAAATGCAATGAGATCAACAGAGAATGCAATTTAAAGTTTTCCAAAGATAAGCTAAAATTGCTCTGCTTTCCCTCTGCCAGAAAATAAAAGCTTTGGGCTTCCCAGTGGGGTACAGAGCTCCACCAACTTCCTCCTCTCTGAGGAGAAAGTAAAGCCTGACCCTCCACGGGGACAGGTTAAAATCCAAGCAATTTGGGGCCTCCCCTGCCTGCTGGCCTGTTGGGAAGGTAACTGCAAGTCATATGCATATATTAGAGGAGAGGGAAGAAAAGGGAGAAAGGGCTGGAGAGGCTGAGCAAAGTGGCAAATACAGCAGCAAAGCTGGATATACAGGGCTCATCATAAAGAAACATGCTCCTGGTAAGAGCAAGAAATTCTGTCCTCCCTCAGCCTTTTTTTATGCCTCTGCATGGTGTTGGCTTTCATAGCTGACTCCACTGCGGCACTTGCAAGGGGATAGAATATTAAAAATATCTATCTGTGAGCCACCTCAGCCATTTACCCAGATAAACTCTTTTCAAAGAATTTGATGAAGCTGTAGTAAAAATCAGTCTACCCGTAGAAAGAAGCCCTCTGGTTCTCAAGTGGCAGATTTATGATTTCGTACAAACATGAATGTCCTAGAGCTCACCCTTTTTAATAAGGAGTCTTTTAAAAGATATAAAATATTTGTCCTAATGAAGTAATGGTTTCCTAAGGTTTTACTTCTTTTCTGTACTGCCTACAGTTTTATGTCTTTGTTGAAATGTGTCACTTCTTAAATTATGATGTTTTCCTAAGTCTACTATATTCTTTTTCTAACCCACACTAAGAAAGCACGATTGTCAGACAGTATGTTTTGAGGGCGAACTGACCTCCAACATATTGTGGATAACATAAATTTCATATTTTATAGTTATTTTGAAAACATTCCTCAACTCAAACCCCTCAGTTGCTTAGTGTCTTGAACTCACTCCACCTAACAACAGTAAACTAAAGAGCCCCGCATCTTCAGCCAAAAAATCAAAGTAAAAGGTGAGAGGAGACGATGAAAAAGTACTTTAGCGTTAAGGAGTCATTGATATTACAGAGTCACGGCCAACTTTAGATAAGACACTGTACTGAGACAGCCTCCAACAGCTGCTGCAGTCCCAGGACTGTCATCCTGGCCTGTGCAAATGTGTCTAAAACCTCTCCAAGAAACTGGGAGTATGGGGAGAGTGAGATGGGAGAGGTTAATGCACTATGATTTTAGCCTCTGCTGACTCATCCTGTCAAAAATACTAAGGATCGGCCAGCAGAATACAACAATATTTCATAATGGCAGATTTTGCTTCGTTTTCCTCAAAGACTTTTCACTCTCCACTGGAGAGCAGAGAAGGATGTGAGTTACTCCAGGCTTCAAAGGAAAAGCATTTATTTTGTCCAGATAAGTAAATTGTCTGGTAATCCCATGTGGCATCTGGATAGGAAATATATGATACTTACTAGAAAATTGAGCAAATCCTTGGAATCAAGGATGAATAAACAAACTGCCTGAGCAGAAAAAGACACTTACCAGAAGCTTAATAATGAGGTACATCCAGAAGCATTCCATAATTTCAAAGCTAGTTTTTCAGGGAGCAGAACTAATGAAGCCTGTTTTTTTTGTTTGTTTTCTACATACTTGTGTCCATTGTCCCCAAACCTTGACTGCAGTGAGAATTTGTTCTTTTGCATTAATGCCTGCCTGCATCTATGATGCTCTTCTCTGCAGCATCCCCAAAGCACACAACTACTTTCAGGAGTCACATCACAGGAACTGAAGCGACAAGAAGGTCAGGTCACCCAATTTGAAGCAGTGAAATCTGCTGAAGCACCGGGTAAGAAAAATCACTGGGTACATTTTGTGCCAACTCAACAAACCTCGTGTGCTGGATCAATCACACGTGCAATAGGCCCAGATGCAGTTGCTGCTTTTCTAAACCCCCGTAAGCTGAAGCTGTTGAGTGTTTGGGAAAGCATCAGTTGCCATGATAATACATAAGCGAGCGTGCCCTGTATGCTTTCCATATTTGACTTGACTATATATACAGGATATCCTGTATTATGCAAAATGTCTGGCAGTCCCAAAAGAACAAATGACATTTCCTGTTGTGATTTGCTTTTTGCTGCTTTTTTTCCACATTTCAGAAGATTTAACTTCATCTGAAATACCCACTACATCAAACTCTGAAAATGAAAGCAGGATTTAATCATGATAGGACTATGGTTAAATCAGTTACATCAGTTTTAATCACAACAGGCAAATCAGTACAAGTTTTAATATTATAAAAACTATGAATTTACAAACTTGTACAATTTAAAAAATGCATTTAATTGGTAGTTATATTTCACAATCACCCAATTTAAAATGCTATTTTTGTGACTTTCATTTCCTCAAAGTAAAGCATGAATTCACTAAAAACTTTCAAAATCAGCAAGCAGGCTTAAAAATGAAAAACAAAACAACAACAAAAACAACAAAAACTTGGCTTCTAATAAAGTATTTAATGTTATAAATAGGGTCTGAATCAGACCCCAGATCATAATGATGTAATCAACTCCTAATACACTAAATGCATTCCAGGCCTGGACTAAAGCAGTGCCAGAAGGTGCTATTTTTTCCATGCGGACAGGGCATATGAATTTGTCTGCTTGCAAGGGTGCAAGTCTTCTAAAAAACAACCAAAAAGTAGGGGGAAAAAAAAGCAAGCCGAAAGCAGGCTTTTTTAAAAAACAGAATTGTAGTGATGGGAGAGAAAGGGCACAAAAACCTTTCCTCATTTCTAACAAATGATTGTAGTATCTTTCACCTGTAATATTGTAAAAGCTGTGTATTGTAATTCCCATTTTACACGTCAGGTAAGCCAAGCTGTTAACCCTGCAAATGTGTCTAAATGCTCTGTCAACTTTAATGGCACATATTCATACAAGGTGCATATAAATGAAAAAAAAAATCCAAACCTCATCACATACATCATTCACTTATTACATACAGTCAATCCTGGGAGTTGTATTGATTTAATATCTTCGAGAGTAGAAATGAATAGGACTCGAAAGATCCATCATGATGCAATTACCCAAAGTTTTTCTTTTAAAATGCATCTATATTTGGCCCCAACAAAATAATTTTAACAGTAAATTTGCAAATGTCTCAATTATAAAACTATACAGATCTGAGCTATCACAGTCAAAGCTCAACTGTTTTATAAATACATTTAAAATATGGTAGTAATATAAGAGTCCTCTATCATACAACCAAAAGAATTTAATACAACTTGCTATGGCAATGACCAGATCATTCTTCCAAACAAATAGATAAACTCCATCATGTCATTCTGAACTTCTTCTGACCTTCTGATGTCTACAACTGGGAACAAATGCTTTGCAAGAAAAATATCAGTGGCTCTGTGTTTGCAAAACAGAGAATGCTTAATTTAGGCAGCATTTACTTTCTTAGACATATAAGATGCATTGAATAGGAAAAGAGATGGGCCTCATTCTGCTTTCATACCCAGCAAACCTAACCCCAGATTTAAAATCCCACTGACTTAGAGCATGTCTGTGACGGGGACTGATGCAGACGGGCTTGTACTGTGGGTGTAAATTAGCAGTGATAGCTGAGCAGCCACACCAGCGTGGGACATGCTTAAGGCTATTTACCAAGCTTTAAGGAGAGATTTGCCTCCCATGATAAGCTCACAATTGCTGAAAATAACCTTAGTAATAATGGCTGAAATAGCTACTTCAATTAAGGCTAGTTGGTAGGTGTCTGCCCAGCGATGTGGACACATCTTCGGCTGCAAATCTAGCATAGCCCTGCTGGTGATCTTACAGTAGGGCAATGTGGTAATAAATATGGGGCCACTTTTGATCACATCCTTTATTCACATTCAATTAAAAATGCAGATTGTTAGTGACTTAAGGGTAGGAATCTTCTAACACAACGTGAAGTCCCTGGGGTTAAGCATAAAACCTAACCCTGTTGCCCAATCTCCTCTTAGAGGGAAAGCAGAGAAACAGACCTCTCCAGAGGGCAATTCATCATGAGCGAGGTTAACGGACTTAGAGACTTAACTTAGAGATCCTGAATATTGGTGACTGCAAATGTAATTCTGCCTCACCTCAGGGTTCACTGAGACAAGCTCACAAAAAAGTCAGCCGTTTATCTGTTGCTGGCTGTGTACACACATGTTTTGGAGGGATGACATTGGTAGAAATAATTTTTATCATCTTAAAGTTAGGTTGTGACTATAGTAGTGTTTTTTTCTGACTGAAAAATATCTTCTTTAGATAAATAAATACATATATAAATAAATAAATAGCATCATGTCAGTCTTAAAAATTTGCAGTTGCCTCTGTTATAAGCAGACTACGTAAGCATGCCATTGACATGTAAAGAACATGTTTCTCTTTTTTCTTTTTTCAGCTTTCTTTCTAAAATATCCTTCTCACTTTTTTTTTATTCTCTGCACAGTGCACAGCAGCAACAGCAGCTTTTAGGAGAGCTGTGGTTGTAATACTGCTGAAAGCTGCTTCCCTAAAATGACCTCTCCTAGCCAATAAACAATTCCAGCAGGGCAACTCAAAAGCAAAGAGAAACACTTTTTGTCAGATTGCTCACAAAACTACTGTGTTGGGAAAGTTTCTCAGGCACATACTGAAAAGAAGAAAAACCCAAAAGCATGCCACTTCCACTCAGCTTTAATTTCAAGGCTTGACTGGCTGGGATGCCTCAAGTCATTCTTTGAAAGCCCTGAGATAATACACGAGTGGCTGGAATATAAGCATGTCTGGAGCCTGACAATAATTGCATACCAGTGCTTCTATTGCTGTAAAATCTTGACATTACGAATGACAGAATAAAATAATAGAGCCTGGCGAGCTGAACTATTCCAGCCTTATCAGATGGAGGAGAAAGGAGACTTTACTTCAGGATGGAGACTTCTTTTCCTTCCCCAGGGCTATGAGCCAAGGGAAAGCATAGTTTCTACATGAAAGATGATGGTGACTCTGCAGAGCGCATTGCTCCAGGCGGCACGGGGCTGGATGAGGCTCACAGGTGCCCTTGGAGCACACAGGCAGCAGTGGTCACGGCTCCCCGTCGGTCCTGCTCTCTCTAGGGGCTCCCAAATGGCAGCCCCTGCACCATCACTGCCCTTCTGCCGACTGCAAGACATACTCAGACATCTCCTCAGCTTCCCAGAAGGCTCCTGAAAGGGTGTCTTTCCTACGAGGTTTCTTTCCTACCAGGGGGTAGGGGAAATTGGTGCGGTCAAATCTGGGTCTTTGGGCTTTGGTGTTGTCCGGCGCTAAGGACCAACTCTGCTCTCTGGCACAGCCAAGTCAGCAAGATCTAATCAGACAGAAAATCTCCCCGGTGCTTGCAAGAGTATAAATGAGCAGGAGCCAAATCACAGAACACGGCACCACAAATCCTCAAAGCCTCAGCACACACACTAAGAAAAGAACCTGTGAAACCATGTAGCCATGTGATTCAGTGACTCTGTCCATAATCTGACGATCTGGACTGTGCAAGGGACTACGAGAAAGGCCAGCCATGCCCTGCAGAAGCACTGAGACTTGCTCCTCTTATGCCATGGCGGCAGGAACATACCAAGTGCCTGCGCACACAGATATGAGGCCAGGGACCAGCAAGCAGGGCGAGCACACAGCCACCCTGAGGCACACACAGCAGAAATCTGCGCGGACACCAGTGCCCGGCCCTGGCGCGGGCCCTGCCTTGTGTCAGGGGAAGCATCTGTCACGCCGGTGCTGAAATACAGCTCCCGACTCTACCACCTAGCGAGACCCCTTTGAACTCAGCCCCCACATAATCCCTTCCGCAGGGCCCTGCAGACCACCAGGGAGCTGCGGACAACAGCTTCCCCATCCTGGCAGGAGAGGCTGCGCTCAGGAGCAGCCAACTTAATGGTTTTCTTTTGTTTTATAATGTGTGATTGCTAACACTGGGAAGAATATGTACCTCTAATTGACGACTGTGTTTTGTACCGCACCTCCTTATTTCTACACACACTCACTCCACAGAGCTGATGTGCTCTTGGTACTCGTGGGAGCCCGTTAGCCTGACACTGAAAGAGACCTCTCTTCTGTTCTTGCTTGTTTTTCTTCCTCTTGTCTGCAAGTCTGTTCCCACATAAGGAAGCACATAACAAAGACGATTAATAAAAAACAAAAAACTTTGCTAATATATTGGATTTTTTTTTTTTTGCTTTTCAGAGCTATAAAGTCCTTCTTAAAGTGTAATACTTGCCAAAGAATACAGCTAAAGGCATTCACATTTTGTCATATTTTCATTATAATTAATTAAGCTGCCAGAAACATTGTCCAAAGAGCATTCAGTCTGACAAACTTAGAAAATCTGGAAAATGTAATGAAAAATGCAAGGGTGATACTTGTCTCTAATACATTTTTTCAGTTTACAGGAGTATAATCTGCACTCCAGCCTTTGTTAGCTGTTTAGAAATAAATAAAATAAAATAAAATAAAATAAAATAAAATAAAATAAAATATTTTTTTTTGCATATCCCTCCAGTTACAGGTCACATTCATCCTCTTCCTTCATGTTCCACCATACAACATAAATGCTTTACACAGCAAAACTTTACATAAGCTTACAGAAAATAAGCACAGCGTTTGTCACTGACCTGATCATGACTCTGATTCTGTTGTGAGCTTAACATTTAAAATCAAAGAATATCATCTAACCGGGTTTTCTTATTTGACATTCACCGGATGATATCAACTCCAGTATCCCCAGCCCAACACCTCACTGCAAGTGTAGATATGCCTAATGTGACCTAAATGACATTAGCATCTGATGATTCTGCCTTGGTGGTATCAGCTCAGCTCCTACTTGTTCACTTGCTACAGGGCAACTAATCATCTGTAGACCATAACTAATAACACAAGTGGTTCTAGCTGGTTCACTTTGGACAGCAAAGTCTAAAACAACAAATAAGAAGCAAAATGTTTGAAGTAATGCTTCTGGAGCAAGGTTAAGGCAAGTTGAAGGATTGGAGGGAAGTTTCCGGGCATGTGAAGGAGGATCTTGGCTTTCACTTAGAAACGGAATGATTACCACTTTTCCTTGCCAAAACAGGCATGGAGATGTGTAACAATAGAAAAGAAAGAAAACTAGCAGTATTCCAACTCAGAAAAGCCTTCAGCTGCCTTTTGGTAATATGAATAAAAGAACAGTCTGCTCCCTTTTCCTAGACCAGTCCAAAGGGCAGCTTTCTCAGGGGCACCAGAGCCAAGGCACAAGGTCTCACTGGAACAAAATCAGCACAACCTCCTGCCTGCTGGACAAGAAGCTCCAAAGCCAACATGAGCTGCTCACAAACCTACACTGGCACTTTGTCAGCACAACACTGCAGGACATTTCATGCCCTGTGGCCACATAACCACGCCGAGTCCTCACCTGCAGCATTCCTGATCTCTGTTTGAATACATGGCTTAGCTCCACCTCTTCTTTCCCTAACTCTTCCTGCCCTTTCTTTCTTTCCTGCTTTCCATTCATCCTGCTCTCTCAGACTTTTCATTCGATCTCCACTCTCTGCTTCAAATACACATGTTCCCTTTTAAAACATGGTGGTTGTCAGCACAGAGTGAAATATTTGGATGCTCAATAATTTGATAATGTGCAGATGATGCAACCAAATAAACTGCGTATTATTTGTTCCCACAAAACTCGTCTTCCTTACCCACTCTCTTCCATTATTTATTTTATCACACTGATACGATTGTGTTTGAGCTTTATGACAGGTCAGGAGTAGGTCTCGTTTATTTCTCAGGCACTTGACTTCAAGGAAAACACATGTAATAAAAATGTGAGATGGAAAGAAGATTCTTCTACACTGTCTCCTTAGCTCCCAGCCCATTAATGCCAATATAATACAATTAAAATACAATAAAGTTATGAGAGTGCTCTGTATATAGTTTGGGGGCAATTCTTCACAGGTATCACCCTTGATGCAGCCTCTGTTGGATTTACAAGGCATATCTATAAGCAGAAGTAGGCTGATGTGATTTAGCTGCTGACACTATTTTTCCTTCCTATTTTGCTCAGGAAAAATCAAATACATATGAATGATGTTCAAAGAAATATATCTGAAACCCTCAGAAAGCTGATTTTCTCTTCGAATATTTATAGCTAAATAGTTCAAGACTTTTTACATGCTGCATAGCCTCATTTAAGAAAAAAAATATATAATTAATAAATGACAAGCCAGAATGAAAAATTTGTTATGGTATTGGATAAACCACCCAAGTAGTTAAATCAATTCCTTTCTGTTTAATTTTGCTATTTGTTTTTCTATCTGAGCTGCCAATTTTCTAACATATTAGAGATGAAGTAGGAAAGTCTTTTTGATTGATAACAAGTGCAGATTTTTGTGTCAGATCGGGAGAGATTTTTTCAAAGTAAGAATTCTGTATATTGCTTTTACACTCTTGGACAATTATTCCACAAAAATTATTTAAATGCTCTTTTTTTAGCTGCTTTGACAAGAACACCAAAACAGTTCACATCACCCTTGACCTGCAGGGTGTACATCATCTTGTCAACATATAAACAAACACATGATGGGCTGTATTTTAATAGATTCTGTAAATATCAAGATCCAATTTATCAAAAGGTTTGCCAAAGTGACAGTGGGGGTTGCAGACTATGGCTGTCTTGTCATTCGCAGCGTTGTTGCAATGGGATCATTGTAAGAAAATTAAGAGCTACTATCGCTATTTTTTCCCCATATTATTATTTCTCTGGAGCTTTGGGTTAAGCTGCAGCCTGTGTATGCCACATCATGTATAAGAGTAATATGCAGACTTCCGGGTAGAAGCCACATGGCTGGCTTTTATAATAATCCCTCTCCTCACTCCCCGTCTTTATCAGCCGATTCCTCTGATGTGCTGCACTCTGTCAGAAAAGGGGGTGGAGAGGAATTTATAAGCACAGAAACTCTTACTTGGGAGACTGAGCAGAACTCAGTTTTGATAAGGTTTACGCAGCCACAGTAACTTTCTGTAGTTACTCCAGAGCTTTTTAGATTTTAAAGCCACGGGGGACTGCTCGATCTTCTAGCATAAACTATCCTGTACCAGGAAGAGGCACAAAAAAAGGCGAGGACCAGCGTGTCACAAATACCTGATGCCCCGTGGGGACTGCTAAGACAAGAAACATCCCGAGGAGTCAGGACAGCCACATCTTACGCTATAGAGAGCCCTGCAAACCTGCAGGGCCAATGGCAGTCTGCCCACGGCGCAAGCAAACGAGTTATGCGGCGAGAGACAGGATTTCCTGGAAAACCTCAGAACACTGGCCCTGGCCCCAAACCCTGTGGCCCCACTTGAAAAGCAAAAGGAAGCAGCAAATGCCAACAGTACTAAGTGAAGAAATTCCCAACCAAGCGACCCACTCAAGGCCTGTACTACGAGATCTGATTGTGCTCTTTACACGAAATGCTACAAGGGAGATGCATGGTTCTCAAGCTCATGCACAGTCCAGGAGCTACAGCCAAGACTTCAGGAGCTCACAGCCTGTGAGAGCAAGAGCTCAGGTCATCCCACCTGAAGCAACAGGTTTAACTTCAGCTTTCAGCTGCTGTCTGTTATCAGTCTCATCCACTGAATGGACAAGCTCTTCTGCTATTTTTTTTTCTATATGTATCTGCACAAAAAAGTAAACCACCACTCAGCTTCTTCTTTAATGAACACAATATACTAAGGTCCACTAAGCCTTCCATTCAAAGTTTTTTTTTTTTTTCTCCAGAGTTTGATCACCTCCATATCTGCCTTGAACTCTGTTCCATTTTCCCATAGCTCTCCGTCTGGGGACTCCAGACACATTGTAATTCTTCAAAAATAATTCAGCCAAATGATACCACTCAGTTTGCACCCTTTAGCTATAGCTACCATAAGCCTGTTTCACTTGCTAAGGGCAAATGCCACAAAGCCTACTGGGGAACTCAAGGGCCACCTCCCATACATACGAGCAAAGACAAAAATGGAACCAAAATCTCTCTGCTCATCCCCTGATTCCTTTCTACCAGGCTCCTCTAGGATGGAAAGTTTAACTCTCTGATGGAGGATTTTACAATATTTTCCCACTTTGAAACTCCTACCATTTTTGCTTTGCTAGAACTGGTAGTAATGTCTTTGTATTCATTACAAATACAAAGCAAGTCAATCACCATGAAAACAGAGTACTGAAAGCCATAGGAAATGGTCAAAATCAATACGAAAAATGTGTGAGCACATAAGTAAAAGATTTTTCCAAAATGGGTTCTGATACCACGCTCTGTGGTTCTCAGCATCAATGTCAGAAATGAACTTTCACTTAAGCTGTCTCTGCTGTTTCTAGTCAGCCTGTGATAAAAGCCTGGAGTCTGAAATCAAGATGAGGCTCTGTCCCTGGTCTTGGAAGCCACTCCAGGTTTCCTGCAAGCTACTCTGCATCACCAGATCCCAACAAGGTTGACAGGAGTAAATGAGAGTTCAGAACCATGCAGAGACTTTGAAGTATATGAGTTTACAGCACCCGGGCCTCCATTTGTACTATTTATATCCATCATGCACACCAAAGAAGAATATTCTTATGCAATTGATCGTAGCTAGGCACAGTAATTGATTTTTTTTTAATAGTGTAGTTACCAGCACTTTTCAAATCAATAATGTGAAACTATCCAACTTTCAGCAGTATGATTTGTAGGAGTAGCAAATTTTAGTAGTGACTTCGCTTGCATGTATGTGCAAAACTGCTTCCTATAAAAGCACAAAAGGTCTGCTCTAGTATTTTCTAGTATTTTTAATTGATAATATTTTCAATCGCATCATCTCCTCACGGTTGATGTGGAACAAATTACAAGCACTGTTAGGGTAAATCCCCTACAGCTAAAGCAAGAGAAGACCCCTATCTGATCTTTTAACTTTTCACAAAAAATCTAGTAAGACATTGGCTGAATAGTCATGAAACATCTCCCTGGCAAGAGGAGAACATAGCTATATCAGAAGGCACAAAGACATCCAAGCTCATTTTGGTCGTAATAAAAGCTGCCTGAGCACAATCCAGCTTCCTTGGGCACTGGAGTGGCAGTCATACTCTTTTGTACCTTCCAGGTCACAGCAGGCTTGTGTCTGGTCAGTCTAGGCCATAGGCATAGCAAGCTTGTGCCCATTTGCACCTGCCTCTGGTCCATCCTTGGGGTGATATTGTATTTCCAAGTGAAGCACTAAAGACACCCTTAAAGATAACTAAGCAAAGCTTTGCAGGTTCAGGACCATTCAACAAAGATACCTTTTGTAGTACCTGCAGCTCTCAAAACCTAGATAAATTAGGAAAATCAGATAAAATAATTAAATGAGGCAACAGAAAGTAGGAAAAATACAGTGGAGGAAACCATGAGAAATAGAGAAAAAAATATTAACTCAGAATGCCATAATTTCTTAACTTTTTGCTTATGCCTTTCTGCGGAATAGCCATAGCTCATCTTTAGGCAGCAGCTGCTCAAAAACCAACCAACAGGTAGATGATCAGTGTAGTGCCCAAGAGACAATTTTAGCCCAGTTTGTGACAGAGAGGGGAAATTACCTGTAATCTCAGGGAACAAAGAGAAAGAATGAGAATAATCTTCAGTGGGAGAGATATGGTCTGAGAGCACCCTTGCTCCTTCTCCCAACTCACTGGTACTACTTGCCTTGCTATCCTATTTTCCATCATCTTCTTCAAAATACATAGTGCTAGTAGCCTGCATTTGTTTGTTGTCCCAATCTTTCCCATGATCTAAACGTCTGCTTTTTTTTGCCCCGTAGACATGTGAATTTGCTGAGGAAAAGTGGAAGATAAATATCTAGCTCTCTGATTTTTACGGTGAGTCCATCAAAGAACTTGAAAGAGGTAGAAATTCAGTCAGTCTTTCAATCTGTGGCAGTCTGGTCCTTGGATGTTTCATTGCAAAGTATTTCCTACATAGAAATAAGATAGCATCACTTCTTTTAGAGATTTACCAAATAAATCAATATTGAGTTGAACTGGCTGTGGTATCATTTAAATAAAGCCATCAAATAACTATCAAAGTATTAAAATACAATCAGCCCAGCTTTGTCTGTGAAAGAGAAACATGTTTTCCTTTCATGGTTGATGTGGGATGAGACAGCTAGAAGTGGATGCTCTCAACAGCAAACTTACTGTGAACCTTCCAAATAAACTGTCACCTTCCATGTAGAAATGAAGTGCCAGGTTGTCCTCTTTGTACAAAATCGCATCTTTTTGAGAATCACAAAAGGCGTGTTTAGTGTAAGACAGTAAGAATACACTTAAATCAACACCACAGTGGTCTATAGCTTCACTAGGTTTGCTCAGATTGTAAATTATTGCCAAGAAATGGACTTGTCCTGACTTAACTATTGCTAGCACCAGCCATTTTCTTCAGGGATAGAGCAGTGGGTTTAAAACCTTGGTGTCTTACATCCCTTAAAACATAGTTTGGAAGTCAAACACAGCAGAGCGAGGCACAGCTTACCTGAATTATCTACCAATCGGTAGTTGGGCACAGTGTGGAAGCTATGTGCTTGGCTCAACCTCAGAGAGGGGGAGAAGGCATCTTCTTTAGAAGCAACCCTTGCCATTTCAAATTGGGATTGATAGACTCCTGAGAGGCTACGTCTAATCATAAATACAGCCAGCATGGCTCACAGGCCATTGAGTGGGGATGAATAGCATGAAGTACAGCAAATGGACCCATGAGATTTCAGAAGACATGAAATGATAAGTAATAATGTGGAAGAAATATAAACTCAGAATGAAGGATTAAGCAGATAAAGACCCTAGAAAGCCCTTGAAGAGATCCAACATGACAGTTGCTATACCCTTAAAAAGATGTCATTTGATTGGACTTGGTAGCAAAAAATGAAATAATGTACAAAACAGCTTTTCAGATATATGGAAAAATCTACTTCACACAGTGAGGTAAAACTCCTGGGACACAATTGCCTCTAGGACTTGTCACCTCAGGGTAATTTAGGGCAAAAAGATTAACATTTTATTAAATAAACAAAACCCACTAAGGTTAAGAAAAGAGACAGATGAATGTAGTCTTTGGAGAAAAGGGAGGCTGCAGACCTTAGCCTGACCCTCAGCCATCTTTTGTTGGGAATGGCAGACCCCAAGGTCACATAACTGCTCAGGCAGTTGCTGTCTGAGCCCACCCAGGCTTGGAGGCGCACTCAGCACACGCTGGGCTGGAGACACCTCCGAGCCCAGGACACGGGGCTTCTGCCGCAGATCGCTCGGCAGCAGAAACACGCCAAATCCCTCTGCTTGGGATGCAACCGGCACCATTCGACACAAACAAGCAAACAAGTTAATCTTCCTAAAATGCCACCTCCTATTCCATCTGCCATACTGCATGTGGAAACCTAAGCATGAACCTCGTTTGGTCAGAAAAGGAGAGTGAAATTCAGAAAAAGCAACATTGATTCAAAGATTTAAAACATCAATGAAGAGTTACTAAAAAAAAATCCTTGGTGATTAGTGTGGGGTCCAGGGTAACTTAATGGCCACCTTCCTTTTGATTATTTTTGCAATAAAATTGCACTCAATTCTGAGCTTCCTAAACCCCTTTTACCTATCTTTTAAGGTGCTGAATGATTTAGATTTATCAAACTAACCTGTACTGTGATGGACCATGAGCAATGGAAGAGGTTGACTCAGGAGTGAAGCTGTGCTCCCAACCCAGAAATGGGTTTATTAGTAAGTGTCTCCCTCTGGCAGAAAGCCAGAGCCAGACTATGGTACTCAGCAATTTCCAGGATGGGGACTAAAAAGAGGGGGATGAAGAGTGGGGGACAGTCTGAAGGAAAACTGGAAATGAAAACACTGCTGGAAGTACAGCTGAGGTCTTGGTATGGTAAACTTTGCCGATGGCACCCAGAAATGACAGGAGCAGTAAGTAATTTTTAAGTCTCTGCAACTCTTTTCCTTTTTTGTTAAAATAAGTCAAAAACTATTCTGCAATCTGCCTTTTTTCCTTGAAAAATACATTTGTCCAAAACCAAACCATTTTGCAGGATCTTACTAGTTCTGCATAAGTATTTTGATAATATTTTGCATTAGCTAAAAAGAAACACATTTCTTTTGATAAAGTGTTAGTCTTTCCTTCTGAGTTTCCTGAATGCATACTGTCTTAGAGGCACCCGACCAACTGTTTTTTTCCTGCTCCAAATTTCATTTGTCCTGAGTTAAAATGAATCTAAAGAAAATGAAATGCTTTATTTTGATATCAAGTATCAAATTCTATTCAGAATGTTTGTTCTGAAAGAGAACTTTATTTTTTTGCCTTTTCACTCCTTGCCAGGATAAAGTAAAATGAGAAAGCAATATTTCCATTTTGAACTAGCATGAATTTCCATTCAGAAATCAGCCCACTTGACTGACTACGCGATCACAAGATGTGGTCAAGATAAGAACAATCATTCCTCTTAGGGAAACTATTAGGATTAGGATTAAACCACTAGGACAGGATTAAAATCAGGTTTAGGACATTAATTCTCATTCCCCATTTTACAGAACATCTAATATGAATCATTTATATGGAGACAACATAGTTCAAACTGAATTAACTGCACGTACTTAGTACTTTGGAAAAAAAAAAAAAAAAGCTGTGTCCTTAGGTCAGTCACTATATTCATTAAGGATTCATCATAGTATGCAAAGAGTTAGATCCAGGCTAAAATATGGCCAATTAGAAAAACTGCACCATGCTATCCAAAAGAACCAAGCAATATCCTAAATCCCGTAGATTTACGATATTGCCACAATCTACAATCTGCCTGCCTTAAGGCAGCAGTGTTATTCCAGCACTACTGCATCACTCAGTGATAGCTGGCCTAGTCTAATTTGTTCACATCCAAGATGTATAGTTGAGTGGAAAGAAGTCGTTTCATTCAGTTTTACTCGTCCAACAGCTGAGCTGGAAGAGCCTCGGCAAGCGCAACATCGCTCTCCGTGTCCTAACACATCGTGCTCACTCTCAGACTGATGCTGCAACCTCTTATCTGATGTTACATTTGTCACAGGCCGTTTCTAAAAGTACAGCACAGAAGAAATGTGGCATTACAGAGTCAAGGCTAGCAGTCGGCAGATGTTGTCTATTAGACCACCTAAAGCAATACACAACGGACAATGACACCTTCCTACAGCACCAGCTATAGAGTCACTGGACAGAGGTGCTGGTAAGAGCGTAAGAAAGGCACATTGGCCTCAGCTGGAGACTAGGAACTATTGCTGACAAAAGGCTGCTTATTATTTAATGACATTTAAGTATCTTCTCCACTAAAATCAGAGAGCAGTCACCAATGACCTGGAAAGAGTCTACAACTACCTCAAAAGCAGTATATTAAGAACCCAAACTTAAGAGTGCTAAAAACAGCCACAAAGCTTTTGACTTTTAGTGTGACTGCAACATTTGGGCCAAACATAAATTTAGATCATTACCCCCAAAACAGTGTAAAGTCATCACTGCTCAAACTAACATCAATTTTATCCTGAAATTTATTTGCAATATGCAGTGGCCATTTCCAGTTGTTTTCCACACTAGAAGTGAATAAATGTTGTCACTGCTTCCTTAACTGACACTGAAATCTTGTTACCCACAGTAAAACAAATTAACACAAACCCAGGCAAGTAACAGTAGTTCAGCAAAATAACACATTTCCCATTGAAAATGGAGATGTTCTCTATTAGCAACTGATGATGCAAATAAAAATTACGCTTGAACCCTTCTCATATATCTGCGAACAACATTAGATCTCCGTCATGCCCTGCTTGTCCAGGAACAACAAAACTGGGGACAGAAGTCAGGCCCTCACAAAAACCTCATTTTCTTTTTTTTTCTTTTTTTTTCTTTTTTTTTCTTTTTTTTTCTTTTCTTTTCTTTTCTTTTCTTTTCTTTTCTTTTCTTTTCTTTTCTTTTCTTTTCTTTTTTTTTTTTAATTTGACTCCAATGTTATGCCTTCTTTGTAAAAATCATGGCCCATGAAATAACACCTACAATCTGTGCTGCTATAACCATTCTTTGACAAAATGATAAAAGCTAATACTGCACTTTTACTGTGCTGTGTCCCATAGTGAATGCTGACGTGACATCAGACAAAGAGTAGAAGCAAAACGTATACACCCTTTTTTAAAATGCTGGTCTTTAGTGGAACGTCTAGATAAACGCCTAGTGGAATGCTTGGATAAAAATCTTGAACTCTAGATTCGCTCACCTCATCTACTTTATGAATGACAAGGCACATAGTGTGGATTTTATCTTTTTTTAGTTTAAGATTGAAAGAAATACTAAACATTCTTCTATTTCCAGCAAGTGAAACAAGAGACTGATGTAAAGAGTAGAGACTTTAGGTAACCTCTGGCTGAACAGGATTCATGATAAAACAACTTTTCTCTACTTTATAGTTTTATAACTGAAAGCAAAACATGTCTGGAAATGCCCTAAGGTCACTAAATTAGTTTGCTTATACACCAGTAGATCTCTACAAAAAAAAGATCAGGTTGAGCTATTGGTAAAATGTGGAATTGTTTATGCACATCGTGCTAAATCCATGCAATAAATATGCAGTGTAGTACAAACAATAAAGTTAAGAGCAACAGATTTTTTACAAGACACCAAAGATGAAACACATATTTCTTTGATGCTACTATTTATCCAACTGTACACAACGCACTGGCAATGTAATCCTTTCTTCGTTTGAAGTAAAATATCAGCTTTAGGTCAAATTAACACCTCCTGACCACAGTACCTGTAGCTGCTGCTGCATGTACAGAGGCATGCAACATGCAGGTGGCTCTGTGCTTCCACAAGAAAAGTCAACCTACCTTGGAAAACGATGATTTAAGCATTGCAATTAAAGTGATGCTGCATTACTCACTCATACTTGAAGACTTCATTAAAGTTCCCAGTGACATCAATGGGAATGTTGTCTGAGCAAGGATGGATTAACAACTGCAAGAGATTAGTCCTGGAACTGCTCTGCATGAGGCTTGACAAGTTATCTGGTTGCCAGCTATGGGGTTGCCAACTTACCTAGGGTTAGCAAAAAGACTCAGTAACAACCTGTGTTTTAAGGTAAGAGCAGGTAGAGATTTTCATCACTCATATTGCTAATTTTCACACAAATAGAAAGAGGTGTGATTGATGGCCAGTATTTTGCAGATTTATTGTACTGGTTTCCATATAAGAAAATTTCAAGGGTGTGTAATGTGACATAATGTCTTTATTATGTCTTCCAGAAATAACTGACCTAAATGAAGTTACTATACACTATATCTATTGGTTAATTAGACCTTTAAGATGCAACAAATAAAACACATTATCGATTTTTATATCTTCAATCAAATAAATATTTACAGCCTCAATTTGCTAAAATTATTACCTTTCAATAATGGATCACAAAGAAAATATGCACTACAGACTCAAATGAATGCCTTGGCCATCAGCAAACAAATTACAAACAAAAGAAAAAAAAATAGCTTTCCAGTTATCATTGCAGTCCATAAATAGCTGATGTAGGTCTCCTTTGAAGATGTGTGATCTTTTACATTAGTGGAGTTATTTCAATGCATAATTGACCTTGAGATGGAGAATAACCTCATAATAGAGCGGCTTTTCTTTTAGTGAACAATGAGTATAGATATTAGAGGACGTGCCTCTTGTCAATGAGCGTTGCTGAAATCTGCCTATACCACACTGGGACAATCAATTTTGTAAATGATTGCAATAATCAAGGAAATTGCCTAATTTATAAATCCTGGCATACGGCATTTTAATGGATTCTTACATTTTAATGCTGATGCTTTCAAAGCCAAATGAATTGTTGTCCAAGCTGTCACTACACAAAATGATAAAAACATTCAGTCTTGCAGGTAACTACATCTCATGGATATTCACACCATCGGGTACATAATCACTCTTTACTGAATTCTGCAGTAGTTTCTAGTTACAAAACAGCAGCAAAAAGCCACAGTTTCCTTTGCAACAGGGGACAGACAATCATGGAGCATTAGTAAACACAGATACTTAAAAATATTCCTAGCCTGCTTTGTCATGTATGATAAGTTACTGTTTTACTTTTTTTCCTTATTTTTCCCATAGAGAAACAAACGGCCTTATTTCTCTAGCTGCAAGGAGTCATGTGGAGCGCACAGCTTTCTGATGGTGACGCACATGCGTGCGGGCACCAGTGACACACAGCAGCTCGAACGGCGGGCTTGATGGCATGGCTATAACCAGCAGGTAATTCTGCCTAACCTGCGCTCCAGCTCGCTCTCTATCCTTATACCGCTCCCCAGATGTACTTATACATAGATTGCTATTCTCAGTTAAACCTTAAGCAATTGATTTGAGCCAATAGTGGGCTGCCAGTACTTTACTTACTGCTCAATCTCACTAACCTGACATTTATGGTGTACTGATTGGCCTCTGTCAGTGGTGGTGGTTGTAAATTCACTTTGAAAAGCTTTGTGTTAACAGCCTTCAAGCAGGCTCGGAGACGAGTACGAGCAGGCGAGCTGACAATTGCTCGACCTCCTGCCCTTATTACAGTGAGTAAATCAGGCTTTGAGCCATTAGGCTGGAGCCTGAGGCCTACACAAAAAGGATTGACATGACTAAAGGTCAACCTCTGTCACACATGTGTAACAATTTGGATAATGGAATTCTGTAACTTATCTGGAAAAGGTGCCAAGAGCGGAGACAGAAAGTATATGTTAGGCTGAATTTGCCAGCTTTGACATTATTTAAAGGGCTACAATTTTCGGTCACTACATGCTTGATGACATGAAATCAGAGGGAACAAAACACCATACATATATATACACATATACACATGTATATACATGTATGTATATATGTACATATGTATGTATGTACGAAGGCACTGAACATCTTTACCACCCTGGAAAGGGTGTGCTGCAGTTTTGGTTTATTGCAGCTATCGCCAATATATTATTGGCATCTGGTATGCAATATATTTTGGATATCCATATATGTCATTAAAATGCTGCCTTTATTCACCCACATTTAATCAAAAGTCAATAGAAATAATTCATTGTTAATGGTATCATAAATTAAGTGTAATTTAAAGCCTCACAAACTAGATATTCTCCCACAGTCAAGATTGCCCTTACTAATACATAATAATAATAATAGCACTCAAATGCTTCTAGAATTTTTGTGACGGGGACATAATCACTTTTGAGCACAACGGAAAGGAGTGGGTCAAATAAGGACAGAAATGAACTTGATATTTATTTGTTTCATTTCGACATTTTGTGCATTATATTATAAAGTCTCCAAAGTGAGATTTTTATTTATGTCATGCAAAAAATGGGCTGCATGATATGGGAATTTAGCAGGGAAAAAAAAAAGGAGAATTCCGAATGTCGTTGTGTATGCTCTGTGCAATACATACAATTTTGCTTGCAGTAATAATGTTGAGATTTTGGATCACTATGCAAAACCCCATCAAAATTTATTCCAAACTTCCCTTCATTTAAATAAGAGGAGGATTAATCTTCATGCTAAATTATTTTCATCACATGTATTCTCAGGTTTATATCTGCCCAGACATACAATAGATGCGATGTGAACACGGAACAAATATACCAAAGAGAGAGGCAAGAAAAAGTCTTATCTGTAAACAGACAACATTTTTAAAAGAAATCTCATTTTTTAATTTAGCTGTTCTAAGGAAAAATATATATATATAAAATATAAACTTACTTTTACATTTGTGATCAAGGTAAGCTTAGATGTTCCTTGGGAAGCAGTATGTAACTAACAAAAGCTATTTGGAAAAATGTGATACTAAGCAATCCAGAAATACTAATGGGGGCAAGCTGCTTTGTAGCAGCTTAGTGTAATTTTCTTCGGAGGCACATAAATTCAAGAAGCTGTGGTTCTACATGTATTCTCAGTGAACTTTTAGTTCAGCGAGCTACTGAGCACAATGTTCACATTTTTTTCCTGTAGGCAGTGTATGAGTTTAAAATCCACCAAAAGTGAAAATCTTTGTGTTTTCTTAATAGCAAATAAAAGGAAAATGAAAGAGAGGCTTACACACACAGACACACACACAAAATACTCAGAAAAGGCAAAACAACTATGGAATGGAACAAGCTGCTACTCTGCTTTATTAATATATAATTATAATTATATATTATTAAGACAGCTAAGGTTTATTTTTGATCCAAAATTATTTGAATTTCATGAACATGACATGCTTGAAACAGAGCTGACAGCAGTCTAGAATACTAGATGATGGATTGCTGAGAAACATGAATTTCACTTTAATACAACTACGGTATGCAAACAATTCAATCCCCTAGAGTTTTGTTGTAACAGCAAATTGGGTCCAAAATACCAGGGAGTTCCTGATCTGTAAGGTAAGGATGGGATCTGCAGATTAATAGGTACAGAAATGTGCAGTATCTGTTGCACGGCTTTGGCCCAGCATACAGCTCAACAGCGTGCCTGTCCCAGGTCTGCACAAAGTCCAATGCACCATCATTGCTTTTGACTTCCTTTGGAGGGCCAAAAAAATCGCAAGGGGCCTCTTTTTAAAAAAAAAAAAAAAAAAAAAAAAAAAAGACATATCAGTTAATTCTGTCCATGTTCGAGGAAAATTGGGACCATATTTAGCATTTTGTAATTATTAATGAGTATCCTGCTACATGGAAATTTTACTCATGCCTTAAAAAACCAAATATATGAAAACTCAATCATTTCACAAAAACAGAATTTTAAATTAAATCAAGTTAAAACAAGGTAAAATTACAGATTTGATATCCTTGGACTATTTCTCCAACCTCACAAAAAAAAGTGCAACTTGGTATCTGGAAGGAAAAAAAAAAAAAAGAAGAGCAAACAGTTTGCTAGGAGAACAGAAGAAAGGAAACTATAAGATTCCATCCTTTAGTATCCCTGTCAGTAAAGCTTGCTTCATCTAAGCTGCATTTGCAGGGAAGAGGATCATTACTATTTAGCTCTTTCCAAAATTCACAGTTTAAAGTTCAGAGCCTGAAAAACTTTTGACTACTAAAATGCATATGCTTTTTGAACTTCTGTATTTTCTTCTAATAGAATTTTAAACGTTTATCGTATACATTCCTTAAGTCTACTCTTATTAAATTTTGATGTTAAACAGAAAGGGGAAACCATGTGCAACTAGATTAATTTATCTCCAGGGAATAAGGACACATTAATAATTGAGATAATGTTTTCATATATGTTGGAATCAAACATGCCTTATTAGAAAACACATTAAGGGAAATTATCTCATTCTCATCAATAAAACCTAATTGCTGAGAAAGTCTCTTTTCTTTGCAATAACATTAGAAAGGAATTGTTCTCGTTACTTCAAAATGGAAAAAATAAAGAAAAAAAAATCAGAAATATTATCAAGCACAGTTGGAACAAATGCCTGTAGTACCAAAGAGCATGTTTACTTAATACACCCAGTCCTGTTTTTGTTTTAGACAAATCAGAGTTTATTGTATTTTTATAAAATATAAGCAAACCCTGGATTGGATAGAAGGGGGCCAAAGGGGAAAGAAAAAGAAGTACAACTAAAAATGACTAATATTTTTGGCTTTCTGAAGGGCTGATATTTCTGTAAGTTATAAAAAATGATCTTGGCTGATTGCTAGAGAACTCTATAATTTCCCATGAACACCCATAGGTGTCAAGGCCTGTTGTGAGGTAATGGAACGGTATGTAATTTACTCTGAATGGCTGTACATTATGCTATATGGATTACATACAAAGCAAACACTGAGTGCATGGTGGGAACACTTGTGCAGACAGACCGAAGCATATTTCCATAGTGTTGAGCTATATATCAAACGCAATCCTTCTGATGTTTCCCACAACAAAGCAAATTAAATAAAAGCCGCCAAATCAGTAACAAAGCTTAAAAGTCTTTACAATGGTGCTTCTACTTATTTAGTGCCTAGCTGAAAAAAATGAACTGTACATGAAAATAAACATCTATCAACCTAACTTTGCAACACTGAAGAGAAAAAAACATATTAGAAATCTATTTATGGTACTAAGAAAGATAAGTTTCCTCTGAAGATCCATCAGGACTTACCACCGAATAACTGTCTGTTGACATTTTTGTGTTTACATCTACCTTGAAAAGATCAGTGGAAAAAAAGAACTGACTACAGTCAGTTTTATAAAGGGACACCGATGAGACATTCCTCTAATAGCTTAGAGTGCACGACTCTTGCAAGTCATTTTTGCATTAACAGAAATCATCTGACACCGTGAGCCACCCACAGTACCTCCTCTCCAAGATATGAAATAAAATTTCTATTTTGAAAATGATTCACTTAAAATACGCACACACACAACACACATTGTTCGTAGCCAACAGGAAATCTGCGTTGTGTGTTAAGAACAAAAGAGTAAACTCAAACAAAAAACTCAGCTGAGTGCTGAGTCCAGGCTGGTGGCCTGAATCTGACATATACATCAGTCCTGTGTCTTATTTTTCCTTAACATCTTTTTATTCTTTGTTCTCATCTCTTTCCTTCATTGCCACCACTCTCCCTCCCTTCACAGCTGAGCTCTAGCTTGTTGGACAATTTTAGCAGTGGGTACTGCTTCCCTTTCCCATTCTATGTTATTTATCATGGTAGATAAATAATATTTCAGATGATGTTTCCAAACAATTTTTAATTTAAACTCAAATTAGGCTAAAAATAAATCATGCCTATTTAATACAAGAATATGTATCAATATTAATTTAATGTGCATAAAACTGATTCATGTCCAATGGTTTTTTTAATGATGAGTTAAATATTTAAGGCTAATTAATATTTAAGGCTAATAATTTAAGGCTAAGTACTCTAATTCCATTGACTTCAGCTAAATTCCAGTGATTTCTGCAAGCTGAGGAGTCGTCTTGCTTATTTTTTTCATTTAATATTCTGTTAATTAATATAATCTAAACACACAATGCCTTCTCATAATGATAACAAAACTGCCAACATCACCAAAGTGTCTCATAAATATATTTGATTAATAACATAACTCAAAACTCTCTTTTCAAAATCACTAGGCTTTGGTAGAAAATAAAAGTTATGCAAGAGAAACTCCAGCCTCACTGAAGGCAGCAACAAAAACTACAAAGACTTCAAGTTATCCAATATTTTTCTGAGTGTATGTGTGTGCTTTCTGGGGCTGATCTTTTACTCCTTTATGTGTAACTGTCTCTCCTGCCTCAATGACTCATACTTTAAAACAAAGCCCTTAAGGAATTACTTGTATTTGTTTGCATATAGGAAATGCATAGGAGCTCCTACTAACGGAATAAGGACACTCATAGCAGGTACTTTGCAAAAACAAAAAAACAGGGGGGGAAATGATGAAAAGAGATATCACCAGCACCAAAGAACTGATGACCTAAATCTTCACTGGTTTTCTATGAATAACTGATATTTGCAACATATTGGCTCCATAACACCAAATGCCTTTGAAAAATCCTTTCCCTGCTAATATACATCCACTGAAGACATCAAGAATGCTCTTGGCATCTTCACAGACTTTTGGTCAGGTTTCTAATCATCAAGCACGTTCCCTTATTTTCGGAAGAGTACAATTCGGTCCAAATGAAGGTGAGCACTGTCTCTACAGGCAGAGCCCTGCCAACTCTCTGTAGGAGTTACCCTTGCTACCAGCAGGAGCTGCAGCCACAGAGGACTTACGAGAAGGAAAAACTGCTACCTCCCAGCATAGAGCAAAGAGGAAATAAACAGTGAAAGGTAGGGCAGACAGGAGGCTATACCTGTAAATAAGAAGTTCCTTTATCACATCTACATGCAAAATAAGCATACATCGTCTTTTCTTTCTAGAAAAGACATGCTTTCATAAGCATTTATGTGTATAATAAGCATGAAACTCCTGTGCTTCACTGGAGACCACTGTAAATTGCTATGACCAGCAACAGCCGTAGATGTCCCTGTAAGCCTGAAAGAACGTGTTGGAGGGTCTACAGTCCAACTGCTGCCGGTATTCAACACAAAATAAGCTGAACTATCACACCCTGCATGCCTTTGTATTGATCATCACTGCTGTCCTCTCTAAGATGGTGACAAAAACAAAAGACCATCTCAAAGGGAGAGCTAAAAGTAGCTTTCACACAACAGCACTGAAGGCTCCACTAGGGAATGAATAGTCAACACTTGTCTAGACTTGCACTAAATTGTGAACAAGCCCTGACACCTTCACTGTGGGAATGGCAGAGCTGGAGACTAGGCTTCCTCTCTTGTTTCAGCGTCTTTAGTAGACTCATTGCAGGCCACAGTGACAGCCCCAGGATGCAATCTGCCATTTCTACCCATGCCTTCTGCTCAAATTAAGATGACGAAGCCCATACTGTGACCTGACAGCTGCACGAGCTATTAATACTCAGATCAAAATATGAAGAATTTTTTTTGTTATAGCCTACAGCTTTCTCTGGAAATGCCTCTGTGTTTCATGTCAGAGCCTCTGCAACCTCCTGCTCTTCCCAAAAAAACCCAGTTCATCTGTCGGGTGCCCACTCGTTTCCTGGGTATTCTTCATGGGACAAAGTTTTGGCTTGCACTGGCTATTGATTACATTTCCAAATCTGCTGGCTGGACTTTTTACTTAAATCAAAGTTTTTCTTCCGCTGGGATCAAATTGTGTCATTCCTATATACAATCACACTTCATGATGTCTACTTCAAAATAATCAACAGTGACAAGGAAGGGAAGGTGATGACTTACTTCCCAGAGATGCTGAGTGTTGCGGATGGCTCCTGTTTGTACCTTCTCCGGCAGGAGGAGGACCCCTTGGAAAGGCCCTATCCAGGTGCCCTGCTGGGGGGCCCGTGCATGGGGCACTCGCCGTTGCGGTTGTCAGCACACATGTCACATCCTGGAAGGCAAGGACGAAAAACCTCTGTTAATACTGTGCTGCCAGCTACCATCATGATGGCTACCCCAGGCGAGATCTCGGGGGTCCCTCCCAGCATTTAACAGCAGCCCTGTGTCTGTACACTTCATGCCCTTTCGCATGTCGCTTAGGACAGCCTTCCTAACCTTACCAAAGCCCTTAATAAGAAATCCCAAAGGCTCCGCAGAAACCCTGCAGACACTTTGCAAGCCCAGTGTGTTCACAGTCTTGCCAAGACTCATTTATTGTGACACAATTTTTAAGATTAATTTTTGACTAATAAAAAGACCATTTAAACCGTCTCACTCTTGTGATGAAGGGTTCTGTAATATGTTTCAATGAGGCATTTTAAATCACACTCGTAATTTCTTACAAGTCTCCCTCATTCGGCTTACCACAGCTCAGCCCAAGGGTTTAACTGGAATGGGATTTAATTTGATCCTTATTCTGAACCAACATCCACTCTACTTTACACATTAACATGTGTGTGCACACACATTTAGAAATCCATTTAGAAGTCCATTTAGCAAATAAAATAAATAAAAAGAGAACCTCTTGAATGACAAATTGGAACATTCATGTATGCTTGCTTTCTCATAACCTAATCTAATCTTGAAATTGAAAATATGTGGCAAATATTCCACATCTGCAGCACACCTTTAAAAAGGCTTTTTCTATTGAGCTGGAATACATGTCCTTTGCCTGGTACATGTGGCTGAGGCTAGGAACAAAACCAGCGTGTCTGGTTTTGTGAACAGCTCCCATGAAAAAGACCAGTGTGTAGAAATGTTAATTTCCCTAACCGCTGTTATTAATGGATGATGTTTCTCTATTTTGGGAAGATCCAACTGTGATTTTTCTTTTACAAGCAAAGGAAATATAGGAAAAGTGTTTCCATTACACACTATTGCACATGCCACAACCGTGCAACTTCCAGGAAAATGTTTCATGTTCAGGAAACCCATTTCTCTGGAGGTATGCTGAGTTATTATAACAATAATTCTATTGAAATAGGTTACTGTCTTCAGCACGTTTCACATTTTGTAGCACAATAAAGGTTTTTGTAGAGATTAAGTCCAGAAACACAAACAAAAGAAAAACAATAATAACACCGTAGTACTCACAGCTTTTTCCCCAAACAATTTTACAGTACCTACACTGTCCTTATAAAAATAAAGCCAAGCATTCACTATAGAAGTCGGAGCTTAGCGGTCTAAGCGGCAGATTTAGACTTGCTAGATTGCCTGTAACCACAGGTTCAATTCTCAGCAGGACTGACTCAGCTTTTCCTCTTTCCAAGGTAGAGGCATTGAGAAGCTCCACGCACTGTGTGATGTAGGCCCCTTTCCTACGGAGCCCTCAAAGGAAAATCTGCCCATCAGTTCATTTTAGACAGTAAAAATTGCTTTTTGAAAACATGGCCTCAGATTGGAAAATTTGGGGGCACATTCTCTGAGAGCTACTACCAGCCATTCCCGCTGAAATTGCACCATGAGGAAGCAAGGAGAGGCACAAAGCCACCTAGCGGGGACGGGACTCGGCTTAGCAGGAAGACACCCTGCAGCTGGAGGGTGGAAGCCTCCCCTTAACAGTATCGCCCCCACCGCAATGCGACTGTTGTGCTGGGTTGGGCCACAAGCATGGAGGGGTTTTGCCCACTTGGGCCACATCAGTCAGAGGCGGCTCGAGATGGAGGATTTGCAGGACCCCAGGAAAAACGTTTCTGAGTTGTCCTGAGAGAAGCTCCTCATGCTGCAGATATTCCTACAGCCCTTCCTAAGCATGAGAGGAAAAAAATGGGCAGCAAGCACATGGTGAGGGGTTTTTTTGTTGTTGCTGTTTCCACAGCTAGTTTGGAAAGTGAAGCCTCACCGCAACATCTTTTCTTTCCCCTCCGAACCCAGCGATCAAGAAACAGCATTTTTGGCATAGCCAAAGCGCTCATGGGCTGTGCTGGAGTTTGGCACACACAGATCACACGGGACAGGATCCCAAATAGGAAAAAAAGAAACAAATTGGCATGCAAGCACACTTTAAACAAATCCGGCATCTCACCATGCAAGTTCGAAAGAAAACATTTGACAGGAAAGCTGAGGGCTTAAAGAACGGATGTCCAACCATGACCTTCATTAGCAGCCAGGGCAGGCCCTCAAACCCGGCCCGTTTGCTGGACGATCTTTTAGCTGCCCAACTCTCCTCCCAACTGCCTGATTATTAATGGCTTTCTTGGAGACACCAAGTCTCAGAAGCAACTGAAATTAAACATGCCAAGGCATCTTCATGGCTCTGTTCAGGCAATTTCAGCAGCGATCGCCTGCATCCCACCACTAGCCAGGCAAAATTTTCTCGCACACAACTTTTATTACCTGCCCAGGACAATGATTTCTGCGCTTTGTCCCACCAACACATCTGGGTAAATCATATCTCTTGAAAAAAAAAGAGATTAAGAAACTGAAGAGGGGCATCCTTTACAGAAAGTAAGTTGCACATAGTGATATCATTTTCCGCTCTCTGAAAACACTGGTAATGTTCTAATGCTTGGCAGTAGCAGTATCTTATCTCCTGCTGTGCTCCTTTCCCTTTGTCCTGCCAAAGCCAAAAATTTGGAAAATGGGACATCTTCTGAAACTGTTTTGGCTTATGGATTGTGGATGAGAGGGAGTCATTAATACTAACCAGTACTAAAATTCTCCTTCTTCTTCTAGTCACATGCTTAATCTATCTCTAGTTCTTATTTAGTTCTTATTTACTTTTGAGAAAACCAAATTTCCCCAGGCAGTATATAAGGAATGCAGTGCCCTGCTAGACACATTTTACCTTATTTTGGTGAAGAAAAAGAAAAAGAAAAAAAAAAAAAAAAGTAGCGCACTCCTTTCCTCCTTTCCCCCTTCTGCAGTTTACTTTTATCTACAGATACTTGGATATCCAAGCACACTTTCTACAGTGTTGTACATTTAAATATCCATTCATTTAAAAACAGCCACCCATATGTTCCTTTGGCTTCAAGAAGAAGGGTGGAAAGTCCTTAATATCAGATGGAGAAGAAAAGGGAGAAAAACTTATTCACAAGAGCAGGCTCTGGCTTGCCCATTGCTCTGTCTCATGAGGATGATCATCATGATCATCTTCATGGACACTAAAACACAGGTCGTGGAGCACTTGTTTATCACAGGACTGGAGTGTCCAGACTGCATGGCATCTGTGATTACAACAGGAAGGGGCTGCTTCCGTTCACCCCACAAAAGGGACGTGTCTGGGCAAGTTCGAGCTTTCCAGGCAGCCGCTGCACATGGCAGCAAGGAGAGTCACTCCGTCGCCTCCCTCCTCTTTTGGCCTCAGTGAGCATCTGTGTGATGAATACAAGCTTCATCTGAGGACCACCAAAATTAAACCTTGACTGTAAAACTGACTGTAGCAGATTCAGTTGAGCCCCAAACCAAGAGGAAAAAAAAATGCAAGAAATGTGAGAAGATGAAGGGAATTGTTGAAAATGGAAAAAGCAAGGAGGTATGCAGCCAGCGGTGTCTCCTGAACAAATCGGAAGACTCTACAGGTAAGGTCAATGGGAACGCTGTGTTGCAGACCCAAACACAACCAGATTCTTTGGAAGCAGTTCTGTTTCTCACTTTATACCTTCATCTGCTCTAGATTGGAGGATTTAGGCAAGAAAGAATCACATAGAAGAAGAAAGAAAAAAAAAGAAAGAAAGAAAACATATCCTAGCAGAGTTGCTTGCTATGGCCCTTTGGGGAGGAGTGCAATATGTTATCATTTATTTGTCTCCATAAAAATGAACACAGCATCATGCCAGCACTGTAACTCCATGTGAGTACACTTTAAAGGACTAACTTAGGCCAAACAAAAAGGGCTCATCATTGCCCCCAAAATATAATAGCTTCTAAACACTTTCCAAGCTAAATAATACCCCTACCGCATATTTTAAAGGAAATCTGAGAGGAGAAATCTTTTGTCAGTAGAGTCCAACGTCGTGCCTAAACCAGATCATGCCAGCACTGTAACTCCATGTGAGTACACTTTAAAGGACTAACTTAGGCCAAACAAAAAGGGCTCATCATTGCCCCCAAAATATAATAGCTTCTAAACACTTTCCAAGCTAAATAATACCCCTACCGCATATTTTAAAGGAAATCTGAGAGGAGAAATCTTTTGTCAGTAGAGTCCAACGTCGTGCCTAAACCAGCTGTAACAATAAACGAAATGAAATACATTTCGGTGACAGGCTTCGGGGGTGCAGCCGCGCTGGATACCCGCAGCTCGCGGCTGCGGCGCGCGGGCGGCCTCTGACCCGCGGCCCGGCCGCGACCCCGCCGGGCCCGCGGGAGGAGGCGCGAAGGGGCCGCGCTGCCCCGAGCAACTTCGGCGCGATCCCCCTCGCTTTCCGCGGACGGCGGAGGCGGCGGGGGAGATGGGGTTTATTTTTTTGGCTGTCTTCGATTGAACGTATGAATGAATCAAATTCGCGTGTCAGGTATGAGAAGGGTAGAAGAATATTGCGCGTAGATAAACCTTGCCGCCCCCTGGCCCGGCGAGACCCCCCTGCACAATGCGGAGATGATGAATAGGCTCTGCGAGAGGGGATCGAAGTTCAGTCCGCACCGGCTCCACTCTCTCCTACAAAACTATAGGGCAATTAATTGTGGCTTGTCCCCTCATCCTTCATCTCCTGGTGGCACATATCGATGGAGATTACTGCTGATGGACCATTTTATCACCCTAAATAAACAGTCACCACCTTCCCTAACCTCAATCTAATATATGGCTATCTGCTACGTTTAAGGGTGCTGGGTAACTAATGATGTAAAATAGCTAAATCATATAGGTTACCAGCAGCCCGGAAAATAAATAAAAAAAAAATCCAACTATTCCTCAGGTCGACCCGCTTCCCAACACGTTGCACATTTGCACCGTCCTCCCGCGAACGGAGCGGGAAGGGGCGCGCGAGCCGCTTGCTTATGTGACATGGCAC
>NW_010578152.1:551741-575188 GCF_000705375.1 Tinamus guttatus | reverse complement strand
GCATGGAGGTGGGCATGGGCTGGACACGGAGCTGGACACGGAGCTGGGCATGGAGGTGGGCATGGAGCTGGGCATGGACTGGGCATGGGCTGGGCACGGAGTTGGGCATGGAGCTGGGCATGGAGCTGGGCACCTAGCTCAGTTCTGCGCTGGGTGCCATGGCTAAGTGATTTGCCAGTGACCACCAAGCAGGTGCCAGCCAGAGCAGTAATGACTTTGGGCCATGATTGACTGGACACTGCTCCTTGGGCTGCAGTGCTCTAAAATCCACTGCCAACTCCCACAGGCACCAACGCCCCCAACGGGCAGATTCAGATGTTCATGTCCATCAGCAAAACCAGCTCTGCTCCAACAAGGTGTGGGAGAAGCTGTAAAGACCAAGTAGAATACATCAGGGAACAAATAAAGTTGAATTAAAACATGAAATTTGGGAGTAATTTAATTCCTCCTTTCACTCACATCCCGTCTGAAAATATTCTCAGGTAGATGAGAGGTTAAACTTTCAAAACTAGGCTTTGTTAAGACCCAGTCCAATATTATCTAGTAAGATTATCTAGATAGGACTACACAATTTAAAAATCTATCCTCTAGATCATAACAAGACTAAGAATACTGGTATCTTTAAGCATGATTAATAATTCCTGGATTCCTGCATTGCTGAGTGCTCATTTCCATAGGCCTCTCATTCACCCGAGTTTCAGGCCTGACAGGAAGGAGCACTCTGAGGATCAGGCCTCCTTTATACTACGCAACCTCAGGCTTCCCAAGACAAAGACATTTTGAATGCTCACGCACCGAGGAGCTACTTCAAATAGCAAAACACAGTCTAGAAAGTTTTCCTGTAGTTTAGCTATAAATAGCTCTCATAAATAAGGAACCTATTAAATATGATTGTTTGCATATGACACTAGAATGATAAGGTCAAGAGAACATTTCAACAGTTGGTATTCAAGAGTTGGTATGGTTGGTATTATCTCACAACAACGCCATGGTTTTACCAGTTTTACCATGACATTTGTAGAAATAATTAAAAATCCTTTTTCTGTTTTAGCTTAGAGTTTAAATCACAACTCACTGCTTTTTGACAGAAAATCTCCACAATTCAGATTTCTGATTTAATAACTGCTTCTTCATAAAGGGCAATTTTCTATCATTTTTTTTCTAGGTTCACACTTTGACGGTTTTATTTTTGCAAGCCACCAGTGAATCTGTTGACACTGGAAGGAAAAAGATTGGCAGCCCCGGTGACCAAAGCTGCCTTCAAGGCAGGGACCACGTCTCCCTCTGTCTCACATCCGTTGTCACAGAAGGCTGCACATACGTGTGTGAAATACCTGCTCCAGAAATATTCCTCGGTTTTGGTGGACTCATGCAGGCAGGTGATCTTTGTTCCTTCTTATCTACACTAAGAAGTTCCACAGAACGACCAGGGTAAAGTGGAATAACTTATTCAGAATAAGTCCATATATGGGTCTTATTCCAATAAGCCAAATTCCAGAACACAAGTGCTCATTCTGATATCATTATTCAAGAATAGCTATTTTGGTAAAATTCCATGTGTCGACAAGGTCTCTGGGAGGGGGGAATGGCTCTTTTGGAAGAGAATATGTGTGCGGTGGCCTGAGCAACTAACCCTCCAAGGAAACTGTGAGCTGTAATCTTTTTGTTGATCTGCGTCCAGTGTGCACGTCTGAATTCAAAATGGCTGTGTAAGGCTCAGTGTGGAAAACGTCTGGTCAAGCTTAGCACCAAACAGAATTTTGGGATGCTATGGCAATAGAAGTAAATAGTACCAAGCGACCAATTCCCTTATATAGATAAATTAAACTGATCAGGACATAAAATGAACTGTCAAGCAGAAATAGTTAATGCACAATTTAAGGAATTAAAAAACCGCAGGAGACTTCCTACTACTCCACAACCACTGTTTTGGTTCAGTTCCTGATGCTTTATCAGATTTGTTTTTTCTTCAGTTCTTTGCATTACTACGTACTTCCTCTAATGTTATCTAGAACTGCAAGTAGATGGGAACTCAAGTCCAGGGTGTATGTCCGAAATACAGCTGTTCAAGGAATACATGACACAGATAAATCAACTGGCTTTACAGCACAGAGAGCAACAGGGTTCCAGCTGGCAACCTGTTACAGCAGGGCTTACTCCATAACATCTTCCAGAGTGAGTTATCCATGGCAAGGAAGCCAAAACTAAAATGGTTGATGTAACTTGCAAACACTTGGAACAACCATACACCTTAGGCTAGAAACCTGCCTAAAACACCCTGCTGTGAAATTCTGCACTCTTCCATTTTGACTAACAAGAAGAAGTTTTTCTACTTTTCTGTTCCTCTTCTGACAATCTTACTGTTCACTACGTGCATGTGCACTAAACCTGTACTGGGAGCTAACTCCCTTGTTTGGAGAAAACAAGCGGGATCACTGTCACTCCGTGCTGTCATAGACACTTAGCCTCCATCCAGATAAACAGGCATTGAAAAAAACAACAAACAAAGAAAAACAAACAAACAAACTGAAACCCAGAGCTCTCTGGCATAGGTGATGTTGTGGGTTATTCCCTCATTTTGGCTAGAGCAGGTTAGCTGCAAGTACAACTTAACAGCACGTACTGTTTCCTGGGTTTAGAAAGAAGAAACTTTGGACTGGAAAGAAAGACTTGGTCCACTGAGTTCAGCACACTGGTCTTCTAGACAGTCAGGCAGTAGCTTTTGGACACTGAAAGATTCAAGCGAATCCTTCACTCCTGACCCCTGCAATTTGCAGAAGCCTTCTCTCTCCTGCTTCACCCAAACTGTATACTATTCTGAACTTGAGATTTATAACCCCAAAGAGGTAAAAATTCTCCAAAATACAGTGTATAGGAAACTCCCCTTCCCTGTGGTATTTATAGAACAGACACAAGGAAAAAGCGGGTGGGAGCTGGCATATAGAGGCTGGGATTAGGCAGCAGCTATGCTGGCAGTTTGGAATAACTAGCAAGGAAAATCAAGAGTAAATCATCAAATGCCTTCCATTTAATTTCTTGGCAACAAAATGATTTGTTCAGGAATGCTGGAAGACAGAGCAGCAGGGACTTAGGTGCTGGCCATCCAGGCCCCCGCTGCTACCGCACAACGGCCTACAGAACAGGCAGCAGCTACGACGGACAGACAGGAGGAACCAGAGCAGAATGTGGGGACCTGAACGGCTCTCACTGACGCTCCGTGAGGATGACTGAGTGAAATGGCACGAACACAAGCTTAAGCTCCTGCCTGACAGCCAGTTTAGACAAATCTCACATCTTTAATCTAGTGCTTATCGGACTCACGGGATAAACCACGCTCTCTTGTAAAGGGTGTCCAATCTACGTACGTGATTCATTACCTGCAGCCCCTGCAGCAATCACTGGAGTTCAGTTCCTCCCCAAAGCCAAGAGCAAACTTTGGAATTCTGTTCCTCCCACATTGCACTTCTCATAAGCAAACAGTTCTCCAGCAAAATGAGTGGATATCTCCTCCCAGTTAATCCCCAAAGGATTACCATTACTGCTTTTGTTAAGTGAGAGCTGCCTGCCGCAGGGGTACCCACACTACACCACAGACATAAGGCTTTCCTGCTTGCAAACAATGAAATTTGATTTTGTAATTTTCTTATAAGAATAATATATATATATTCTTTTAAGAAATAAATAAGAATTTATTTTTCTATTATTCTAGAGTTTCTAATTAGACTATCTAATTTATGCTATGAGAAAGTGCACCTAAAACAGGTTTTACACTTTATAGTCTGTCATTTATATGAGAACGTGTTAGTAGTAAGGTACCAGAGTTTCTTATTTTCATCATTTGGCCACCCTTAAAGAAAAAGATTGATGCATAAGGAACTTCTAAATTGACCTCTGCCCTCCATACGAATGCATTAGGAACAACTTTTAAGATTTCTTTCCCTGGAAAAGATCTACTACACAGAATGTGCTTAGCACTGATGTTGAAAAATGTGCTTATTTGCTACTCTATTTTAACCTAATTAAGCATACGAATGTACTTATTCTTTTGCTGTAGAGCTTCTGGTAGGAGCTATTGCTTCCACTAGAGCTTTTACAATTTTGAATTTTCAAAAAAAAATCATTCTATTACATTTATATTTCCAGGGATTATCAAAAAGTCAAGGAGCCAATTTAATGTATGATCAAGACTTTAAATGGCAATCAGTGCCAGTTTAAGAGAGTTTTTTTCCAAAGAAGTCAGATTGATCTCTACTTGTATTGCTCCTTTTCAGACATGCAACCCCAAATTACACTTTTAAAACACAGATGGGTTACTATGCCATTCAGCATTCTGGAGTGCTTATCACCACTTTTGATATGAAATCTCTTGTTCCTCTACTAGAAAAGACTTTTACTTCATGCCAGGCAAGTCAATTTACCTCGTTGTCCTCTAACTTTCATTTCAGAATAATTTCCTGTCTACTCTACTCCTACACATATTATTAAAATATGCCACATGCTGCAATACAGCAGCACTACTTAAAGTAAAATTCCCTAAGCAACAATGAATATGTAAGAACATTAACAGTGACTTATTTTGAACTATCCAGTTGCTGTCAAGGAAATTTTAGCATTTTATATTAAGCTCAGGGTTCAAGAGAATGCAACAAATTGACTCATAATATAGATCTGAACTCATCTTAATCATGACCTGTCCTAGCCACCTGAATTTAACTGCTATATTTTAAAGTTTAGACTGGTTCCAGTAAGAAATGGTGATGCCAGGCTGCCATCCTTCCTATTCCTGAATAGCAGATTCTAGTTACATCTAGAGGCCGTGCGACAGGTTCCTGACTCTATTCCTCCATCCTGTTAATCTTCCCTTCCTCAGAACAACCCTGGCTTATACCTTTCAAAATGCCTTCTTCCTGCAGTTTCCATGGGTTTGATGCCACCATGCTGTCCAGCTCTTTGTGGAACCTCTTGAAAGCTGTTCGTAGTTGGGAAACAACCACGGAAGATCCGTGCAGGTACTCACGGAGGCAGGAGAGCTGAGCAGATGCAAGGGAAGCCAGAAGAACTTCCTTCCATCAGGAAAGAGTTAGAAAAGTTATTGGTGGCATTTTTTTCTGAACACCTCTTTGCCTTATCAGGCTCCAAAAACAAATGCTTTACAGAACTGAGGTACTATTGCGATATAAAACAGAAGGAAACTCCAGCTCTGTTGGGAAATACTGAGGATTTGCACACTTTGATTCACATATATTCACATATATAGCTGAAAACATTAAGACTAATTTTAATACAGATTTCTGTTACAACAGAAGACTACAGCAGTTCTCCGGAATAGTGACTTGGAAGCAAAATGACTGCTCAGCTAAAACCACACAACATGAAGAAATGGCAGAATTATTATTACTTTGCCTATATTCATCATTGCTTTTACTTTTCTTAATCATGCATAAAGGGCAAGAACAGCCCCGCCTGCGCTCATAGAAACCTCAGCACCTCTCTCAGGTTCAGTGGCAGAATTCAGTTTTTCCACAGATATATAAGCAAAGCTCTGTTAGGCCTTGAGCAAGACGACACTTAAGGGCACAGTGTGTCTTCCACCGAGTATCCTCAATGGATGTTTTCAGTAATATTTTTTATAAAAGATAGATTTCCAGAAAGGGAAATGGTATGCCTAGGTGTGAATAGGCAAAATAGCATTCCCTGATACAATTTGAATTTGATTTGTGGAATAGTTATGCCAAAATCAGAACAGTTACGCCCAATGCAGAACTACTGCCAAGATCTATAGATGTGGACTTAAAAGAATTTCAAAAATTAATCTGATGTCTATGGGCTCTGCATAAAACAGAGAGTTATTTTGTATTTATTAGATCTGTTTTTGTATCCATGAGATATTTGGAAGATATTTCCACTTGACAAATGACAATGAACATATGTGAGAAAAAAAAATAATTCAATGTAGTCACCTACTAGCTTGAATAAGTATATAAGAGCTACCATAAAAAAAAAGACTCATTATTGTCAAGATGATTTAATTTAAGATTATACAGTCAAAAGTTTTGCACTATACTAAAAAAAAATCTTAAAGCTTTTGCACCAGCATCAGTACAATTTCATCTGGTTAAGATCCAAGTGTGACTGTAGTCATCAAAGTGACTATGTAAAAATAGCATCTTCTAACAGATTTATTCCTGGTATGCAGGAATACATCTTTTCTTTCGTTTGTTTTTCTGTGATTAAAATATATTTTTACCATTTCTAATTCCTGGTAGATGTACAGAATCAACACAGCTGTGGGAGAACGAGCTAGATATACTTTTCCATTTGTATAAGATAAGCAGATTTATTAGCTAACCTCTGATTCTTTAATCTTTATTATCTGTAATACAGTGTGATCAGAAAAAAAAACAGCTTTACTTTGAGAAGCTAGTTTAGGTTTTCAGGACTGGCTGAACTGAAGCGTCTCAAAAAATACAGAAAATCTAAGGGACAAAGAAACATACGACTCTCAATTAAGTGCAGACACTTAAAGGCCATATTTTAAGCATTTTTCCACATAGTATCATCAGTTGAAAAACTCATCATACTCGATACCTTGATTACTTGATTACTTTACTCATGTCCAATACATTTGTGGTTACATACACCACTACTATTATTTCATACGTTCTTGTAGTTGCACAACTTGTACTTAAAAAAAAAAAATCTCCAGGAAACAATGACCCAAAAAGAATGGAATTAAGATTTCATTTTTCTAACCCTAGAAGACTGGTAGGGAATGTTTCCTCTTTTGTGATTTCACTTTCTACTTGAGGAAAGTCAGATCTCCTGTTGGAATATCCCAGATAATTTCAAAATATTCTGGAGAATTGATGTTGACGTTAAGAGTGCTTGACTATATAAAACATTTAAATAATCTAATCTACAAAGAGGAATGAATCAGTATTTTGGCAGCCTTTTCAAGAAACACAATTCCAACTAATTTTAAATGTAACCAAAAAAGACTGAGAAGACTACCTATTAGGAGTCTACAAGATAAGAGATACTAAAAAAGCACATTTGATTTACGAGGCAGGAATACGTTGAATAGTTTAAAATCATCAATGAAGAATGCAAATAAGGAAACTAGCTGTAATTCTTCTCTGGAACCAACAGCTTGTGGTTTAGTTTTACAGGTCTCAGTTTTACATTTCAAGAAATGCTGAGCAAAACACCGGTGCTAACAGACACAGCACTGAGAAATGGAGTGATTTAACACCAGAATAGCTAAGAAGATCTGCCAGGCTATATATCATTAGGTTGTGCTAGGGCAAATGAGCATCTAGTTGGATGTGCGGTACAAATAAAACGGCCTAGAATTGAACCTTTTGTGAAGAATAGACAAGATTCACCCTAAGACAAATAGAGTCTAAAAGAAACAGGACATAATCATATTTATTTCCTGAATAGTGAGCACAAAACCATATCAGATAAATATGCGAGACAGGAACGATGAAAAGCCATGAGACTTCAGTAATGACACCCCTTTGGTCATAAACCAGTAAATCAGTTCCTATTCCCATTTCAGGTACTGCCCCAAATCATGTAACAGACCAACTTCTCCTTCTGTAACTAGCATCTCTGTAGAGACACTGGTTCTTACACATCTCTGTAAAAAGCTTTTCACCTTCAGATGAACAGTAGTCTAAGTCCTACTACTAGTCCTAAATCTATCCTAAGTAGATATAACAAGTATTAATTGAAGCACAGTGAATTAACCTACACATTGGTCAAGACCATTGGATAATTAATCTTCAAAGCACTTCTGTTTGCTTGCTTTGTGCTATGCTGCGTACCAGATCTCAATGAAAACAAAAGTTAAATCAATCTGGGTTGCCAAGAGACCTAATATTCTATTATGATCAAAATAACGCCAAAGGATATAGAGAGGTCAAGCAGCAGCAGCAAAAAAATTATCATCAGTCAGGGTATGAGGATCAAAATAAACTCCTAGGAGTGTTGTTGCACAGCACAGAGGACAGGATCCAGCCTGAGAGGAAGCCAGAAGATCTTGCTTTGAAAGGTATTGCCACAGTTGTGATGTGCTACATACAATCCAAAAAAGAAAAAAAAGGAAAAAAAATGAATCTTCTATTTGTAACAGATTTTTTTTTCCTTAAAAACTGGACTGATAATTGTTTTACTTTATGGCATTATTAAGACATCCTCCACCATCAAAGAAAGATTAACAATGTGAGAACCCAGAGGGATTAGAGAATCAAGAAAAACTGTAACTATTTAGACCAAAGATTTGGCAAAACATAATAGTGCCCTGAGGCGTTAGAGCATAAAACGCCAAAAGTACTTGTAGCTTGAGAATTGTGACAGGCTCAGGCTTTGGAGTTAGAATTGTTAGTGTTGGCAGCTTCGTTAGAGGGCAGCTGACTCCCAAAGATCTTAATTTTGTTCTCAAAGAAAGACGTGAACAGTTCACAAAGTTCTGTTGATGGAGGAAGAGCCAGATTAGACAGCTTCCCTGCAATAAAAAGTTACAAGAGAGTAGGGCAGCCTGCCCGTTCAGCAATTAAGTTGGAATAATAAGCAGATCTGGCTTGTTTCAAAACATTTCAGTACACATTTATATGGTCCAAACTCATAAGTGTATATGCAGTCAAGAAGTCCTCAAATAGCATTTAACTTACAGCATAGAACCTTCACTTCTGAATGCAACCGCCAAAGAGAAGTCTACGGAAGTGGAATGTCCTTTAGGACATTATGGATCGGCTATTCTATATATAAGAACAAATCAACAACGCAATGAAGCAAACAATAATATAACAGAAAGCACCATTTGACTGTTCACTTCAAAATGCATAAAAATATATCAAAATCTTATTTGGCTTTTACTCAGCCTTAATTCAATAAAGACATTTGGGGATTTAGCCAAGTACAAACGGTAGAAACAAGTAACAAATAGTGGCAACAGGCACCTCCCTCACAATTTTTATCTACAAAGTCTTACAGGAACATCACTTACATTGCAGATGGCTGTCCTCCAGATGAAGAAACCAGCTCCGTGGAAAAAGGATGGGTCTTGATCCTACCTGAAGTACAGGTTTAGACTTCAAACCTAAAATATATATTCTTTGAAATCAATGGAACAAATGTCATGTGCACAGCTCAATATTTGCACAGTATTTTGTTATATATACACAAACGTAATTTTTCAGAAACAGAATTAGGACACTGTAATCTCCCACTTTTTGCAGTCAACCACAAATAGAGATCACACCATTCATATTTCATTGATGAAAAGATGACCCTGTAAAGTGCTGAGCACACCTTTGGCACTTTCAAGATGAGAGTTTATGACAACAACTTTATTTTATACTGTTCTCCTTCAAGCAGACTGGGTAGTCTATTTGACTAATAATTTGATTAAGTTATTTGACTAATGTAAGCACAATGTTAAATGTCAAAAAAAGTGGAAATGAGAATTAAGTCAGCACACTGTAAGAATCAGAAATGCTTTGAGATCATCTGAAATGACCTCACAAATAAGGGAGGTGGAATAACTCTGAAAATGCTACCCATTCCCCTGGAAGGCATGGAGCAAAAGGCTCCTGCACCACCTGGGAAGCAGGCTGGTGCCCCAGCAAGAGGCACATATGAAAGAAAGGCTAGAGCAATCTCTCAAAATGATACTCTTGTTGATAGTGCAGGACCAAAGCTGACTGACAAAACTGGAAAAAAAAACATTTACTTTATTCCATGGCTGCATCTTCCATGACATCTATCCGTTCCTAGAAGACTGTGATCTCAACTGGTCTTTTAGGTAGTTCCACCAAGACAGATGGTTAGAATTAGATTATGTAAAGCCTTGGGGATATATTTGGTAGAGAAATTCTGTGCTGTCAGGAGAGAGTCTGTACAACCACTAACTTCAACTTCCATGTTTTTGATTCTGGACTTCAGCTGTAGCTCCCACTTCTGTTGTAGTATTGAAACAAACAGAATCTAGAAAATAGATTGCAATAGAAACAGATCCATAGCTGGATCATAGAACATAATGAAAATTGTTCCAGTGCAGGAAGAACACCTCTGTATCACATGGGACACAAGTATGATTGGGAAGCAAGATCTAGGAGTGCTAGATATTCTTCAGCTATCACTGCATGATATACAAAGTACATGGCTTGTACCAAAATAATAATTTTCAATGAACTAATGACATTCCTCCAGAGAGAATGGAGCACAAAGATGAGAACTTCACCTGAAAACCTGAGAAAAACTGGGCAGTGGTCTTGTCCAGCTGTGGCTACAATTAACCACAGAACTGAAACATTCACATTTATTTTATGTATTTTGCAGTGTATTCAGTCCAAAGTGGTCCAGAAGAGAATTCATTGTGACTTAAATTTGAGGAATAAAGCTTTTTGTAAAACTACTGAACATCCTATTTGTGACAGCTGGATCACAAAAGCTTGTTCTTGGAGCTAACTCTGAGAAATAGGACATGTAAGATTTGGGGGTTTAATGGCATATTGCAAAAACTTTCCTAGATTGTCTCTATATTGTTTTTCCTTTGTTTCTCTTATGCTTTTTCTGTGTTAGTTAGTAGCAGAGAGTAACTTCTGCATGATGAAGAGGATAACATGTTGCAGCTTGTCCTATTTTAGGACCCTCAATGGCTTCAGAGTCTATTTTTGTAAGATTCATGACAGAGTGCATATGGCAGCAATTTTGGTGCTTCTTCTTGTGGGTATGTCATAAAGTGCGCTTGGACACACTGAGAAACTGTATTATTACATGTTTTATCACCAGAAAGGGTCTTTAGCACTAACTAACAGAAGCTGAAATTCTCAGTAAACTCAAGAGGTTAGTAAGTGAGATAAAGGACTGGCTATAGCTTGGGATGGACAGGAAGAGAGAGAAAAGAGTGAAATCACCTCTTTTGGCAACTGTCTACAAATTCGTCAGGTCAGGTGTAACACAAAAAGGCAGCCTCCTGGCCCGATAAGCACAGCTTCTGAATCCTGCCTAGTCCTGCTACGGACTGCCATCTGTTCAGAGTGGTTTTTACCTCCTTGCAGATGCTCCCTCCCCACATGCCAAGCTGACATCAGCATCCTGCTGTAGGGACACAGTGAGCTAGACCCTTTACCAACGCAGAGATGGACTCACTCTTCGATTACTGGGGAGAAGCCTTGGAGAAGAGCAGATTAAGGACTGCAGCTAAAGAAACATCAAAAAATAACTTGCATCTCCAGGTACTGAGCTAGAGAATAGTCTTATTACCAACATAATCATTCCTAATCTTCAATAACACACAGTAACATGCAGGGGACTAAAGTTACTATAAGGGAGTGTAGATCAAATGACCTCTCTGATTAAGGACCTCTTCTGACCATTCTACCTAGTTTAGAGATGCCTTGCTGAAAAGTTTTATGTGTAAACACAAAAAGTCATGAAAGGCCCCCTTTCTCCTACCCTGAAATTCAGTGGGAAATGCTCTGTCACTGATCTTTGAACGCAATGCTATCATTACAGCTTCATGTTTGGGGGACATGGGTCACATCATCCCCTAGTCACAACTAGGGTTGATGATGATGCCACAGAAATTTTTGGCATGTTCTTTTCTTGTTGAATAATCATGACTGCTGATTGGACACTGCATTTACAATGGCAAAAAAATGGGTCAGTAAAAGCATGTGAACTCCAAAACCAGCTTCATTTCTAGTGAAAATCATGTCTGGGCCTACTCTTCTGCAAGACAGCAAGACAGCTGACTTTTAGTTTCTTAGCTGACTCTAGCAAATTAATCATATTCAGACAGGACTTGCAACGTCTGATTTAACTACTTTAGTCCTTCTGCTGGATCTGAAAAGATCCTTTGGCATCCAAATGGTACACCAGTGCAGTCAAGGTGATTTCACTCTATTTCTCCACGTGTTCCTTGAAGTCCAGTAGTGCTACTCTTATCTAGCACTTATATTAATGGAAAATAAAAGGTCATGCCTACATGTTTTAGGCATATTTCATATATACTAAATGCCTATGTGTGCCAATAATCCTTGGAAATACAGAACATTTCCATTATTGAAATATTTTGAGCATGTTTCCTCCTGAAAGCATCTCAACTATATCCTAGTAACCAGAATTTGATTTTATCATCTCTTCTGAGCCTTACAGGAGTAAGGCTATCTGAGCTTGGAAAGCAGCCACTATGTGTTGTCACCTGGAAACTTTCACCTGGAAGCTTTCATAGCACACTTTTCTCACCTTCAAGTGAGAAAGAAAGTAGAATGTAATATTACAAATCTGTATTTTCAAGTGAAATTTGGCTTTGTTCTTTTCTTCCTTGCTCTTTTCCATTTTTGCTCTTTGGCCACTTCTTGGGAAAGAAAACACCCTTCAGACAAGAATTATCTGCCTACCATCTTTTCACTGATTCTTTTTCTTGCCATTTCGTTGTTTCAACTTTGTAAATATAATATGAAAAATGAACTAGCATCATCCTGGTTATTCCATTATTTGCAGGACAAGTCAGAATAAATCTGTTCTCCAAGGCCATTGAATTTATTGCACTGATCATAAGACAGGACCAGAAACGATACAGTCTCTTAAGCAGACAAGATTTGATACAGCTGAACGGAACCTTTTCTGGAGTTGTGGCAGTAATAGCCTGAAGTAGACTCCCCAAGCCACTCTTGCCACCAGAATTCCAGTGATCTCAGAAGTCCTGCAGTCAACGGCAGCTTTGATGACACCTGAAGTCATGCCAGGCACTCACCACTTCTGCTTGGTCGCTCACTCTTCTCTCCTGTGCATTTATGGTTACTCTTTTCAGAGGTTTTCTTTCAAAGTTCCTCACAGTACTTCCCAGGCCTAGCCTGTAAAATTCCCAGTTCATTCTCAAAGTGAAAAGTTTTAAAATACCAAACACTCTTATGAGAGCAAGGGAACTACCACCACAGCTTCTGAGCTTTTATAAATAGTCGGGTCTGTGTCAGAGATGGCTGCCACAGTCCAGGCAGCCTTTTCTTGCTCTTTGTATGCTCTTTGTATGTATATAAAGCCTACTTGCTTCTCCTGCCCTGGACTTGTTCTTGTCAGGTTGCAGACTGTGCTCTGACTCCTTATCAAGCTGTCAGGGCTGATTTTCTTAATTACACAGCAAATAGTTTATGATTCATAATTATCTATAATTGCATAAAGTCATTGCTCAGTTCTGAGAGTCACAGCTTTTTCTGGAGGTGCATATTTTGTCTGTACATATTAGGATGCAAAACTGCAGCAGATTTAAAAAACGTATTAAGAAAGACAATCCAAGAAAGAGTAAACAATGAATGTGACTATACATGCAGGGAAAATAGGAACATTTTGAATGGCAGCTAGAAAAGTAGGGGATAGGAAAAATCAAGTACTATCATTTTAAGACTGTTGATTTTGTGCACGCTTGAAATAGCAGCACTCTGTGAAAAGATGCTGAAGTACCGACCAGACGTTTTCTTGCTCTTTACTCCAGTTTTGGAAAATATTTCCTTAGGTAATAAAGGGTTCTGTTAAAAAGCAATTCTATTATTTTGAAATAAGATTCCAAATAAACTTGTTTGTTATTCAGAAAGCAAAATGCAGACAACCTGCAACTACTTAGTGGATTTCAATATGGGGGAAAAAAAAAGTGCGTAATTTAACTATCTTCCATCATTTATCCTGAATCTGGGGCACATGGCTGTTACCTGCAGTGATGCTGATTGCAGCTGGGATTACTCATGTCAGGAGCTTAATCACCTATTTTCAACGCAGTATCTCTTTAGCTTTTATAACATCAAATACCTAGGAAAATCCTTCTCCAAAGAATATACTTTCTATTAAATTTGGTTTTGCAAGCATGACATTATTGAATATAGAAAGGTAAGATTAGCAGTTAACAAAACCACTGGATTAGGGAAAATGGTCAGCTTTCTAGCTCATTCATTTTACTCAGCCAATTTAAGACATTGAAGAAGATCTAGTCTGAAAAATTAGATGCAAATTTGGGTAGGAGCTCTGTGACTGATGGCCTAATTATAGCCTCAGCCAGGCAGCTCTACCTGAAGCTGCTGAGACCTGTTCAAAATCTCAACAAAATTCAATGATTCCTTCACCAGGTCCTTTTCCAGCTGGAACACACCAAGTTTCCAAGGAATCTAAAAGTTAAATGAGGCAATATTTGTAGATACCGATGTTACCTGATTTTGCTGCATCAGAGAGGATGTCACACAATGACATAGAGTCTGGTATAAAGTCAGGAAAAAGGTATCTCAGCCAGGTATTGAAAGCATGCTATTACAGGCAAGCACAAATTTTGCCTTGCTGTAACTCGGGTTGAGCTAAGTGCATCTGATTTCACGTCAGCATTCGGATAACTTAGCCCTAACAATTGCATCCAGTGTCACAGAGAGACACAGCTGCCATTGCACTGCTGGAAGTAGCTCCAGTGAAGACCTGTTGCTTTCTTCCCCAGAGATAACTTCTGAAAATTAGGGATCCTTATGGGACCTGCAACTAAGCTGCCGATCTCTGTGTAGCCATGACATGCTACACGGAGTGGCCGCGTAGCCACGCAATGGCTTTCTCCAGATCTGAAGAAAGAAGCATGGATCACGGTACCTCTTAAAACTGAGCTATGGATCAGCTTCATTTAATCAGATCTTGGCTGTGAAATGTCTCTTCTACTTCTCCCACCTTCTGGCAGAAAAGTCCACATGCAGACAGTGATAGTCTCACTACAAAAGCATCCTTGGCCAAGTCGCTCCTTACAGGCTGCCTCAAGCACTACAAAATGTAAAAATCCTACTCAGACAGAAAATGCAATTAATGGGGAAGCACCACAGGCAGGAGACAGAGACAAGGTAAGGTCAGCCAACAAGGACACCCCTGCTGGAAGGCTTCACAAATGTGCTGTTCATGAGCTTTTGAACATCCTGCTCCAAGGAGGCGAACGCTGCTTTTGAAGAACTGAGTTTGCGTTGGTGCTTGAGAACGATCCAAGCTGTAACTTACATCTCCAGCACCCCTTTTGCTTTCCTAGATAGTTTAAATCTAATTTCCTAATGACAATGTAATTTATGAACCATGTCATTAAAAGACAACACTTTAGTTATGGATGACACTGTTTATCCTCCAGGGGAACATTTGCAGCATTAGACATAATACACATAGCCAATGTGTTTATGAAACGAGTACCAATTTCGTCTTTGTGTTCAAGAAGATTTACTGGTTCAAATTTGCAGATTGGTGTCTTAAGTGTGAAAACAGTAGTTTGCACGTCACACGATATACCAGTTGGATTTTACAGCAATGTATGAGCACAACAGTTGTGAATAAACTCCGGATTTACAACACCACTAAGCTCTCCTACAAAGGGAAGTACATAAAGCTGTCACTTCCCTGGCCATGCTGTCTCAAGTCAGACAATTCTGACACAGAACACGGCTAAATCTGAGGCGGCGCTGGGTCTTCTGTCAACCGGCAGAGAGACGGGGCACAGCCCCAAGAAGGAAAAAGCTTTTCTGGAACCGAATCATGAGGATTCACTGTGATCCCCTGCCCTTAGCAGCAGCCACAACTGGCAGTCTTAGGGGTGACTTTTTTCTCACTTGTCAGGTTGATGGAAGGAAAGAAGTGAAGGAAGAGATCTGTAAAAATGAGTTCCTTCGTAAGTCTGCCAGTGCCAATGAAATGATAAGAATGTTAATGTTTAAAAAAGCCTCAGCATTTTGCAACACAGCAGTACATGGACTTTATCAATCTGATGTTTTAATGAGGAGAAAAATGCCACCACTTGTTTGCCAAGCCAAAATCTCTCTGTTTCTAAGAATATCATTGACATATCCCTAGATCAAGAAACATCTGCTCTGCTTCTACTCTGCTGTTGCTTTTGAAAAAAAAAAAAAAAAAGGACACATTTTAAGATAAGTAAAAATGGACGTTAGAGTAAACCAGCTTCCAGGTAATGCAAAATTTCCAGGTAATTTGTGGAATTTGATTTGAATCTCCAAAGACCTATTTTGGACAGAAAAATGAAAGGCATCATAAGGCTTTCAGGCCCCTAATGAGGAGTACCTAGAATTTAATGGATTAAATAAATGGGAAGTTTTAATCCATTTCATCATCTAAACATCATTTACAGAAGTTACTTTGACAACCAAAACTCTGAGAGATGTGTCATCCAAAATCCTACAGTAGTAAGATACACTTCCAGACACAGAGAAAATACAGCATCCAGTAAAGTATATTCAGGCTAAAGACTAGAGAAATCACTGTATTTAAAAGTAACTGTGATTATACTGCATTTCAGCACAGAAAACATTATATGAATTTCCAAAAGCATTGCCCAGCAAATGTACCTCTACTAACACATCTGATGCTCGGGTTCTTTATTTCAAAACCCTTTGTGCACTTACAACTTTGCAAGTTACAGTGCTTCACATAAATGGAAGATAAAATCATCAACCAGTAAAACAAAATATATTTAGTAACAATGTATTAAGAACAAATACACTCAGTTATAGCTGATGAAGAGTTGGCAGCCTTGCTTCACAGGAAAAACACACAGTGGGTGAAAAAACATGTCATCAGCATCAAATTCTGATGTATTAAATATTGAAAAGTGGCAGCACTTGGAGCAAATTAGGTAAGTCGTTCCAGACAATTGCATTGCCATGCATTATGTATAGCTAAGGTATTTTGTCAGGAGTTCTTGTCTTAAAATGTTTTGCATAGCCTTCAGGGCTTAGGGGATTTGTTGTTGACATTTTTTAAAGATCTTTAAAACAACACTCTTTTACAGAAGTCTAAGCCTGTGAAGTCTAAAACAAAATTTTGAAAAGTATCTCAATGGCTGGAAGGTCCGTTTGCAAAAGTGAACAAGGTGTTCAAACCCCTCAGCTTTCCATAATTTCAGACTGCCGAGGATTTATTTGGATAATGCAAGTTCAGACCAGTTAGGCACCTCCGAGCTTTTGACTTGTCTCACTGCCACCAGTACAACTCTTAGAAACTGTGAATCAGAACTGTTTTCAAATAGTCTAGAGTATCTTTCTCAAAAATAATACATTGACATTACTATTCATTACTAACACTATGGAAAACCTTATGATGAAAGATGGAAGCGACTGCTGTAACAAACTGAAGGCACAAAACCTAGAATGTGCAAAATATTCTATTTTTTTTTTAAATAAAAGAAATTGCTCAGAATAGAGAGAATCAGCTTTGAATAGACAACGGTCAAGGAAAGAAGAAGAGCTTCTCTGGCAATCATTTGTATGAGATGGTCACGCACACAAACACTACCAAAACATCAGTACGCACAGACGGACTGTATCACACTAGTCAGGACACTGGGGTTTTTTTCCAAGAAACCAACGTGTGTTTTAGATAGAGTGACGCAGTAATTTTTAACGAGGACCACGGCACATCACCTGACAGATACTCAACCTTAGCTGTATCCAACTTAAGGGAAAATACCTACCAGCAATACATGCTTGAGTATAGCCAAGCACCAGCCATTCTCGTAAACAGCACCAGAGTAGCGAGATCTTTCTAGACCTTTCTGGAGCCTGACAGAAATGCATACCCTATGGTGCATACATTTAATGCCCAAAATCTCTTAAACATTGACTTTGTATAGACAAAGGATCATGGTATGCATTCTTCAGAAATGTGATCTCCGCTGAGCAACATCTCTACAGAAAGTATGATGATTTTATTAAAATATTCTCCTTACTTTGCAGGGCAATATTTTCAAAATCGATCATGCACAATGGGCCTGTAGCACTCAGCAAACAGGGTGTTGTCCAAGTCAAGCGTATGCAGGCAACTATATTCACAAAAATATGTGATGTCTTTCAAAGTCAAAAGGAAAGATGTGAAGAACTGGCCCTAAATCTTTGAAGGTAGCATAAGATGCATTTCTGAGCATACTCTGTAAGACAGTAAATAAATTTATCTTTTCAGTTACACTGCAGCTTATAGATTAGGAACCCGCTAGACAGATGGGGCCTCGTCCAGGTACTACTTTTAGCATGGTGATAACAATACTGAACTTTAAGGAGGACACTGAAATTACACCTATCTACTCCCTTAGATAGGTGTATTTCTTGTATTAATGAAGCTAACATTGTACTTCTGTCAGCACAGCAGGCTCCAGAGTGAGCGGAAGAGTGAAAAATCATTTGTTCTCACCTTTTGCTCAGCTTGAAACAGGCCACCAACATCTTTTTTCCCTTTAAATATACCTTTGATGGAGCCCTCTCCCCAGTTCCATGTTCTCAGATAGTTTCTAAACATTATCACTTTTTCTCCAACCATCTGGCCATTTCTTTTATGGAAGTAAAATCTCTCTAGGAAACCAAACACTGACACTTCCATCTTGGAGAGTTGCAAAGCCCCCTTTTCCTCTTCACAACAACAATCTTCTCTTTCTTTGGAAGGTGGGAAGCAAGCCCATCCACATGCCTTCTCATTTCTGAGCCTGTTAGTCCTCTCCAAGTGGTACTTTTTCCTCCTAAACAGATAATGAGCTTCCCATGCCACTTTTCCCATTTCCCCCCTCTCCTATCTCTTCCTTGTTCAAAAATAATAATCTAACATTCATTAATTAAACACATTACAAGTAAACAGCAATGCTGGATTGATTTTCACCACGTGCACATTGTGCGATGTAGTTTCTCAACTTTCCTCATCTTCCCACTTGCATTTTTAAGGCAGAAACACAGGCTGTCTATCCTGATTTGCACCTTTGCATACTATCCAGTGAGAAGTAGTGATTACTGGAACTTACAGTTTTTGACAAGGGCTCAATTTTCCAACACTTTCATATTAACTTTACATGTGAGTAGCTCCAAAGAAGTGAAAGAAATAATTATTATTAAGTGAAATAATTAAGGGACAGCAAAAATGTCCGCAGAACTAGAATCTGTATAAGAAACAACCACAGAAATTAAAACCTAATTTTTAGATGGTATGACAAAGTTCTAGCCTTATTTTGGCAATGAAAATAAAGAGAACTGACTGAACACTTCTCTATGGCTAGTCTTCACTGCTACAGATTTTCCCCCCCTATGTACATGACTGCGGACTATATGAAAGACAGAAATCATATGAATGACTATGTGCTAAATGCTCACTACAGCAAGATGTGCAATTACAGATAGCTCTGATATCCTGTAAACAAATGTGCTCAAAGCAAAAACCTTCCTGGCTCCAGCTGCAATATTTTGAAAACACATTGCTGGTATCACCTAAATAAATACTTTGACCATTAGAGTGGAAAGGGTGACACTTCAAATTGTGTTTGGATACAAAATTTAAAAAGCTTAAGAACTATTCACCGAAAGGAAGACACTTATCCAGAGCATAGGACACATTTATTTCCCATAAGTGCACTAGCTGACAGGAGGAGTCTAAGCCATTTTACAAGTGATTTAATAGAAGAGACAGCACATATGATACACTCCATCTTTCTGAAGTCACAAAAAGGAAAAGACAAAAAAACACGAACAAAACTCCCCATAAACTTCTTCTTTCATTATTCATAAAGGTCATATACTATGACTTACAAATTTTGCACCGCAGCTTTTTTATTTTCTTTTTTTTTTTATTGTAGTTTCTTAGCATTATATACAGTCACAACGGTCCTGATATTTTATAGCTTTTATTCTTGTAATACAGACCATAAATAACATAAAGTGATTCCTTTTCTTAGTCATTACAGGAGTAAACTTTGTCTTTAAGCATGATTATATTTTGCTAACAATACATTAAAAAAGGCAAGTAACACTACAGCACTGTGAAGTAATATGGGTCAAGGTTATGCCTGGTAAAGGCAACACACTCTCAGGCTTTAAGCACATACAGAGGAAACACAAAAATAAGAGGTCAGTACAGCAACCCTAGAGCACAGCACTTCAAGTTTTATCCTGGCAGCTGTCAAGCAGTTAATGTTGATGAAGGTATCTACAGAACTATAAAGCATTATTATTACATATGTCATGCCCCAAGTTCTTTTTACCTGTACGACATTATATACTAGAGCAGTTTGGATGTGAAATATTTCTGTATCACCACAATAAATCACCGCTCACTAAAATGCCACAGTGCTGAAAGGAAGTGCTAGAATTACTGCCAATGCTAGTACTACCAGAAATCAAAACCTGTCAGACGCTATACGCTTAATATATCTCTCTTCCGTACCCACTTTAAATTGTAAAGAGGCCGTCAGAAGCAATGAAACACCTCATTAAAGACACTATTACTTAAATTGAAGGATGTCAAACAGTGGCAAATTATTCTTTTAAAGGCTTGATTACTTCCGAAGACAACGAGCACCAAAGTAATGCATGTCGGCTAGAACTAAAATGCAGAACATCCTGTGAAGCGTATTACAAACACAAGATAGTTCAAGCGTATTTTAGTATTTTTGTCACAATATCCTCACATCACTTGATCAATTTAAAATACCCTGAGAAATGACAAAATGTGCTTATCTGTAACTTCCACACACATTTAAGCATAAAGGTAATATTTCAACTAAAAACTACAGAGCCAGATAACGCCTGCTCTAATATTTGATCCATATGGAAAGATTGAAGGAATTGGGGTTGTTTAGTCTAGAGAAAAGAAGACTGAGGGGAGAAACGATAACAGTCTTCAAATCAGCAGCGGTTGAAAAGGAGAACAAATTGTTCATGCCTATGGAGGAAGGAACAGGAAATAATGGTCTTCTCTAGCAGATCCTCCTGATTTTGCTTTTTTTCCCTCTACATTGAAACTGGCCATGCAATTCCACAGTGAACTCAGTGTGATTTTCAGTAGACCATATTCAGTCTGCCTATATAAACAGTTTGCAAAGACCTTCTAATCTTCAGGGTAAATGTGAATAATAAAATTAGAAGAAAAAAAAAAGATTCCAAAATTGTCAATGTATTATTTTCTAGTCCTTCTTCATAAGGACTTTTTTCTTTTCAGCTAGTACGAACCCCACTGCTTGTCTAACTTTTGTCTACTTTCAATTTTATAGTCACAGCATCAAATTCCAAGGAAAAAGAGCATGCAGACCCCTCAGGGTCAGAAAAAAAACACTTCCATGTAAAACTGAATTTTCATGGACAAATTAAATTGCTGTCTCTTTTAGAGATTTTTCTCTTTAAATATCACTTAATCTTCTTCCAAAAAATATTCAGCTGCATCACCAGTATGCATAACCTTTCCAAGATAACATAAAACAGATCCTGTCTGCTGTTTTTAAATCTGCTCAGTGCTAATAAGAGTCCATGTCATTTCTTCCCCTTCAGTGCTCCCCCCACCTATGCAAGCATCTCCTACATGGATAATATACTCTTAAATTTCCCAGCACAGAGAAGTCACTCACCTAACCTCAACATTTCCATTGAGAGAGCATGAACGAGTGTAAAGAAAACTCTGAGCAGAAAAACAAGTAATACCAGCCAGCTTATCTGCCGTGAATAAAGTATTACAAGGAGCCACAGAACCAGGCCATCTTCCATCTTTTCTTTATTGTCCTTCCAAACCGTTGCACGTCCCTCCAGATCTCCTGATTAAAAAAAAGAAAAAAAAAAAGAAAAAAAAAAGTACTACTTGGACTGAATTGCTCTGAGAAAATAAAGTCTTACATGTAATATTTTTCTTCTCTCAAATACAGAACTTAGCATTAGTTACTGCTTGGTCTTTTCCTACATTTCTGTCAACAATCTCCTTGCAACTTCCATCTGTTTGGAACACAAAAAGAACACTATCCCTTATAAGCCTATTCCCACTCACTTCACAGCCTAAAATATTACTAAATCAGAGTGCTGGAGAGTGCTAGTATGTTCTTATATACGTTATGTATCTTTTTTCCATTTTTATCATACACCTCTGAACATCTCAGTCAATAACATTAGTACAAGTGTAGAAAATACAACTTAAGAGCAGATGAATATTGAACAGGTAGCTGATTACTAGCTGGATTATAGTGATAAAAATGGAGTGAAATGCTACAGTGAGCCTTCGAAATCCAGTTTTTAACTGTTTGAATTCTATGTGGTACATGTGTTTATTGCATTTTCCCTATTGTTTAGGTAAAAATATGAACTACTTTGTAACACAGCTACAGTGGCAGAGTTTTCTACAGCCCACACCTAACTACTACAACAAATTAGCGTATCTTTGGATTTTGCTGCTTCTACAGTGAATCTTAATCCTGTAGCAAGTCAAATACCGTTAGTGTATGATGATGCAATGCTGATTCATAATTCTAAGTTCTCAGCACCTTATTATACCAAAGGAGAAAATACACGTACACCCAGTGCACTGAAACTGTACTGACACATACAATAATTTAACATAGGAAACAGTAAAGTTTCAGTTCTGCTTGGGTATTTAATGAAAAACATGAGTGTGAAACATATCAACCCCTTATGGGAGGGTCAAAGAAGGACTCAAAGAAGTTTCCAAAGCTTTAACAAATTAACTTGCTTGGTTTTAGCTCAGAAGAAAAAAAAAATCAAGCAGCTGAAAAACAACCAGATAAACATCTTGAGTCATGCCCTGAAGCCTGGTAGCTCCCAACATTAAGAGTCCAGAAGACTCCCAACACAAGACTCCAGAAAAGCCCCTAATTTTAATGCCAGGACCCACTGCACAGGTCAGCTGCCAAAATTAAGGCACAGATTTAGTTTCAGTGCATTCCAACAGGGATCTATTAGGGTGATGACTAAATGAGATGCTAATCAGGATCAGCTGAGCAAGAGTTTTGTCTTGGCCTTCCATCTCCGGTGCTTGTTAAGAGGGAACCACTGGCCCTGTTTTCTGCCCCACCTGGTGACTGGGTTTCCACTAAAGTCTCACTGCCAGCAGAGGCAGCAGTGCAGGGGGCAGGTACGGCCGAGCATGTAACAGCAAAGAACTCGTGTTGCATATGGAAAGCCAAGCGCAGGATCGTGCAGGAGCCCTCTGCAGCCGAAGGCACACAAGGGCATGCCTATGGCCCGTTGGAGCTTGGATCAAGAGTGCATGTTTGAAGAGGGGCTTCCAAAACCCCAGCCCATGCCAGTGTCTTGGGGCCTTGGTGTGCAAAACCAGATCCCTTCAAGAGAAAACAAAGCCAGGGGATGAGCTCCAACCTGCATCGCCAACTGCTGGGCAGCTGGTCTGCCGCAGTCTGGCTGTGCAGCAGTGTGGGCATCAGCCTTGTGGCACTCGGCAGCCACGGGCACCACTCCGGCACCGCTGCTCGGCCGCGGTTACGTGGTTTAACTCGGAGCGCTTGTGCTCTTGTCATTCCTCTGCTTGTGGTGTTGGAGTATCTATTGCTTTATTTTCTTTCGTATCCTGCAACGTGAGAGGCCGCCACAGAGCCTGAAGGCTGGCAACTTTTGGGCACAGAAGGCAACAGGGCCAAGGCTAAGCCCGCCTGCCGGCGCGGG
>NW_010578152.1:538830-551377 GCF_000705375.1 Tinamus guttatus | reverse complement strand
AAGGCGCTTGCTGTCGAGCCCGTGGAGTGGCAGCAGGATGCCCACCCCACGGACGTACCGGTGCTTGGCTGTCACGGCACTCCAGCCCGCGGGAGCCAGGACGTGGGGCCACGTCTTCACTGGAGCTTTTCGGCAGTCTGACGTGGCTGGCGTTCAACAGGGAGCAGATGTTCCAGCCACCGTGTTCCTGCAGGCCTCGACGCTGGCCCGAGCTGCACGTCCCACCGACGGGTAGTGAAACCAGCTCTTGGTTTCTCTGCTGCAGGACATTCGCTGGTGGCTTCACAGTTCTGCCCAAAATGCTTCATTTTTGCCGTCTCGGAGGTGCGTGGCTTTGTGTAGCCTTCCCTTCCCACGCGGAAGGTGCCATGCAGCTCCGTGTGCCACCGCTTCCCGTGTCCTCCCCGCTCCGTGCATTTGCCTTAAAGGAAGGTGGGTTCCCTGCAAAAATGCCACCCGTGGCTGCTGTATTGCCACACAGGGTTTCCTGCATGCCCAGACACATTAGGTGGCAGGTGACTGGGGAGCGCAGAGCGCTCTCCAAAGGGGCCGCGCGTAGCAGCGTGGCACTGGCGTGGGGCCGGGAACGAACGTTCTGCCCATGAGTGCAGCGACGCTGCTTGGGCATCCAGAGCCGGCGCCTGCGGCACGCAGGGCGCTGCGCTCACGCTGGTTGTACCTGCATGAGCAACGGGGTCTCTGCAAGAGCCTGTGACGTTACTGCCCGAAACGTTGTAGAGCAGCCCCCGGCGCATGGCCAGAGGCTGCTGGATTGCAGGCAGCCCTTCTCCCTGCTCAGCATGAGACCTGTTTTGAAAGCGTTGGCGTACAGTAGCCTTGTTGCAAAATTCAGCGAGGTATGTCTACAAACACACTAAGAATTAATGAAAACTTACTTCTAGTATTTTGGGAGTCACATGCTGAAGAAGTGTGGTATTCGGTGTCAAGTGCCAAGGAAATGGATGAGGTGCAGCAAAAGGAATTTTACTTTCTTTATGTATCATTATAAAGTTATCCAAAAGTTCAACAGGTCAAAGCCACGTGGAAGATCAAGAAATGGTAGAAGGAGTAGAAGTGGTTTAGCAGGAGAGCGTGGAAGAGACGTTCTTATTGGAGACAATCGTCTTTTATTATCATTATTGGACTAATTTCTTGGAGTTGCCAACAAGTAACATTTGGTTGAATGCCACAACGAACAACAAATACCACATCATAGGAACAAACATTGCTGTTTCCTAGAAGTTTTAATAGTCTTTATATAACTTTTTCTGAAGTTCAAAATGCCTCATTTCCTGAACAGCTGGTCCTGTTTTCAGTAATCACTGGAACATTTTTGCATGTTCAGATATGCATTGATATATTCTAAACTACATTAAAATGCTTTTCAACTTATTTTTCAAGTGTTCTTTTTAGCCACCTCTATGTTGAAGCTTTTAGGCAATGTTTAACGTAGCCTGGTTGTAGGTAACCCTGGACAGTTCTGAATTCCTATTTAGGAAAACAGCTCCTTGCTTTAGCAGCAAGGTTGTACTCTCTTTGCTTGACAATTCAATGAAAATTAGGCTTTCATTATCACATACTCACTAATGTCTAGAACAGTGAAGATTAAGAGTACATAGCAAACTAGCTTTTTGGAGAAGTGTCAGGCTTTCAAAAGGTTGGCCTTTTTGTTGTTGCTCATAGTTGTTTGGCTTTTGTTTGTTTGTTTTACAAAAATAAAACACATCCAGGTGTTCTTTGATGTGAAGATTGGAGACAGAGACGTGGGCAGAATTGTCATTGGATTGTTCGGAAAAGTTGTCCCGAAGACAGTGGAGAATTTCATTGTGCTGGCGACTGGAGAAGTACGTCTGTGGTTTCCTTCCACTGTGTATTCAGGTTTGGCCTGGGAAATAAATATTTGTTAATGCTGTTTCAAGTGTGAACTGCCCATCTCAATTTAATGGAATCAGTGAGGGAGAGCGCCGTCCAGAGGCCGAGTTGTCTGGTGTATTTTCCTAAACCCTTGCAGCTTTATTTGAAAAATAGGATGAGGTTGGACACCGCCACCTCAGCGCAAGTACTGCCACCAGTACATTGGTCAGATGAAGATACTTGTATTTTTTCCAACTGAATAATAAATAACCTGCTCTGTGGCAGCTGAGCCCAGCAGCACCCACCTGCATTTCAGTTTGTTTCCTGTCAGTGTTTGTCTCATGCTGTGAGACCTGACCTCTCACAGCATGTGTGTATTCCCATATGACAGTGTAGGACTGGATGCTGTAGTCACAAAAAAAACTTTTTTTTTTTTTTTTTAAAGAGAGGATATGGATACAAAGGAAGCACATTCCATCGTGTGATCAAGGACTTCATGATTCAAGGAGGAGACTTTACAGCTGGAGATGGATCAGGAGGTAACATGCTCAGTATCTTCCAGCTTCCCTTTCTGTTACAGCTTTGAGTGTTTACTGAAAAGACCAGTGGAATTGCGTTGCCTTTCTTTCAACTAAAATAAATGAGGAAAACATTTGTTTTAGAAGCATCTAAATCAGTTCTAGGCATCCTGTTGTGTTAGGTGCAAAAATTTGAATTAGCAGGTTATTTGTAGGCCTAGGGCTTCCCCTCTCCTCAGTTCTTGCAGACCTTTCCTGCCTGTTTCTGCCGTGCTCTCTGCACCTCTGCTCCTACCCCTGGTGCTCTAGCACTGATGTGCGAGCCAGTCCGAGGGACCTAGTGGAAACTAACCTGGACGCCAGCGGTGGCACGTGCGAGTGGAGGGAAGGCAAGCTCCAGGGCGTAGGCCCTTTCGTCCACCCGGTTCCGCGCAGCTCTCTGAAGTGTGCTAAGGAAAGCAATTTCAAAACCACCCTAGAGAAATTACAGAATGAGGCTCATGCCGCTCCCCTTCTTTTCTCTTCCCAAATTTGAAACCGTGAAGGTACCTTGTGATGCGAGGCTTTACGCTGCGCGCTCGGGGGCGGCCGCGCTGCTCGCGTCGCCGCGGTGCCCGCTGGCGCCCTCGGCCTGCGCCTCCTTCACAGCCGCCTGCTTGGGGCGCTGCCTCGTGAGCCTGCCATGCAGCGTTCCCGAGTCCCCCTCGGGGACAGAACGGAAACCTGAGCAGCTCGTGTTTCCTTGCAGTTTGAGCAGTGGGGAAGGCTAAAACCCTGAGGACCCAGGCTAGCGTTAAAGGTAGGCGGTGTTTGTGTGCCTGCGGATAGTGTTCGTTGGGGTAGCGCCTGCGCGTGTGCCGTGTGTTGTTAGTCACCGTACAAGTGAGGAAAGGGGCAGCCTTCCCTTCTCAAAGTCACGGTGGTTTAAAGATGACTCTCATGGTTTTTCTTCTTCTAAACGGTTTTAGGAATATCAAAATCCATGTGTAATATTTATATAGTTCCACACTGGCTCTTTTAAGCTAACTTTCATGTGGTCTCTGTATCTCCAAATGTGTCTAAAGCAATTTTTATATACTAGGGGAGATAGTTATAAAATTGAATATTAAAATTGTCACAAAGCTTAAGAAATAAGCATTCTTATTTGAATGGCCACATTCCCCAATTTAAATTCACTGAAAAGGACACAATATCTGGTGGTGTATGTAAGCAGGACCTTTGATGAAACGCAACTGATTAAACTCAAAGGCCAAAGGATGATCAACTTGAAATATTCTGTAATAACAGCTGCTGTTTTTGCTTTCCTTTTTCTCTCCTCTACATAAAAATACTTCTAGTGAGAGATCACTGATGGTGTAGCAATGGTGGCCCTGCTTTTATTCAACCTCTGAATCATCTCAAGTCCTGATTTATACTTATTTGTTTCCAATTTTGAACAAAAATGGAATATCTTACAAAAGTTCACTCTTTTGTACCACAGGAAGGAGTATCTATGGAGAGAGATTTCCAGATGAGAACTTCAAACTTAAGCATTATGGAATTGGATGGGTTAGCATGGCTAATTCTGGCCCAGATACTAACGGATCCCAATTCTTCATCAGTGTGACAAAGCCTTCCTGGTTGAATGGAAAACATGTAGTATTTGGCAAAGTTCTTGATGGAATGGTAAGTGTAAAAAAATGATGGTTAAGACTACTCCAGGTGAACCAGGACCAGTTTCAGGGCATTGTATCTGTGTGGGTATAATCTATCATGCCATTGTCATTCAAAACTACTTCTTGTCTAATGTGGACAAGGTAGAAAGTGCGTGTGAGGTGCTTAAACCGGAACTAAAAATGCAAGCGGTGATTACAGAAATGGAAACTTAAATAATCTGTTTTTCAGATTTCTTGCTTTAGACCACTAACCATCAAAACAAACACCTTTGCAAACTACAAATTGAATAATTTCAGATCCCTCTTTCACTAACCCTTTTAACCACGAAATAACTGTGATTACTCAAACTAAAATTAACTTTGTAACATAACACCAGTTGTGGGTGACACTTCCACTGTTTGGGCTTTCAGAATATGTGAGTATGGAGTATACATGAACATATAAATTCAAGTATGTTTAAAAAGAAAAAAAATATACCCAGCATCCTTGGACTGTACAGCTGCAACACTGAACCAGTATGTGACCAACAGAATTTCAGTTTAAGAAGCAGTTCCTCTGAAAGACTGTACTTCTACTAATCTCTTGTTTCCTTTAACTTTTTCCCTTAATCGGTTTTGAAATGAATGGGGAAAATATGACTGCTTGCATTGATCAAATCCATGTAGAGTTTGAAAACCTCATCAAAACATACCTTCCTTGCCCCACATCCTTCATATTGAATTCAATTCTCATCAGCTACTCTACTAATAAAAACATTTTGAGGAGTTTTAGGCTGATTTCAGTATATTAATTGGCAATTAGCTATAGCCAGATACTAGAGAGCATGGTGTCCACTCTGAATATCTGCGCATAAATAGAGGAGTCATCAGGCTTTTGTAGAAAGCATAATGGTGCTGAATGATCAGAAAAATACTACTATTTGCTGAGTGGAAGGTTTGAAGAAGGCCACACAGCCTTCCATGTTGGTGCTGTCACCTGTGTGCAAGCTGCAGAATGGTACAGCTGATAGCAGGGACTTGGCCTGGTAAAGCTCTGTGTTAGAAGGTTCCTTATAAATAAATAATGCTAATAACACACTTATTTACCTGGTAAATGGACTTGAGTCACTGAGGCATTTTCTTGGCTAAACTGAGGGGTTTTTTTTAAACAGTCTGTGGTGCACTCGATAGAGCTTCAGCAGACAGATGAACACGATCGCCCCCTTCAAGACTGTGTGATTGTGAACAGTGGCAGAGTATCTGTGAAGGAACCATTTGTGGTTGAAGTGGATGACTGGTGAAACCAACAAGAATGGGAAATTAAATGTAATCATTTTTCTTCTAGGCCTAAGTTTTTGACTGATCTCAGTTATCCGTTGACTTTTCTCCTCAAAACATGTATGTAGACAATATTTAATATTTCCAAAAACATTGAATTATGGCTATTCCTTTACAATTTCTTGGAAGTTTTACTCTTCAAAGTTTAGGGTATATCCCACTAAATCATAGAACTTGCAGAAAAATTCTTACATGAAGAATTCTGAAATATTTCTGTTCTTTATAAGATTTGAAATGGAGTCAATTGGTCTTCTTTAGAAATTTTAAAATATTTCTTACTCATTTTATTTGAAAACATTTTTTGTGATAATATCTACTTTTTAAAGATTCCTGTAAAAAAGTAAAATATTTTAATGTTTGGAAATAAAAAACCTATTGATTTCAAATAAATACTTAGTAAAGATATATATATATTTTTTTTTTCAAAAGGGCTTTTCTTCTAATTGATTCAGTAAATGATGCTGGGATGCTGCTTTCCAACATCAAAGAGCAGGGGTGGTAAATTTCATTTCCTTAATGTGTCAGATAAAGTCCTTGCTGTCTTTCAATAAAAGATTGTATTAAGATAAACTACTGTAAATGAGACAGAGCAGCTTAGTTTTTGTTAAATAAGGTCATTGGTTAGAACCTGATTTAAAAAGCCCTTGTTTTAAAGCACAATGGATTTTATAATTCATAACTTACTAACAATATAATCTAAGATACAGTTCCGAAACACTAAATACAAACTTTTGCTGCATGCTAGACCTGCATGTTTAACTTCATTATTTTTGTAAAGCTACTTAAATACCCTTAAACTTAACTGAGCTTTTAAGTAAGTTCAGTATAAGATCCCCTTTAGCTATACTACCTTTTTTTAACATGTTAATGCTTTCCAAGAAAGAGCGCTGCTTCTGCTGGGTCAGCAGAAGAGGCCCCGGGTCGTTGGATGAAGGTCTAGTACCAACACTTTTTGCAAAGGCTCCTCAAGAATTACTCTCCTCTTGAAGCCAGAGGAATGGAGAAAGCCTCCAAATTCTCCTAGTGCTAGGGAATCGGCTTCCGTTCAACCCCTGTTACGGTTGTGCTGTGTAGTTTTTTTTCCCTACCAATGCTCACAGTAAAAAGTCACTAAAAAGCTGCACGGAGAAGCAGTGTTTGCAAATGAAAGCAAGAATGCCTTGTTCTCCCTCATCCAAATAGTTTTGCACTTGCAGCTAACACCACTTTCCTGGAGGTTGATCCCTCAGATGGTAGAGAAAGTTCCACCACCTGAACAAGGACTTACTGTAAACCCAGACATCCTTTCTAAGAAAGCCCCCACTTTTCACCCACCCGGAGCAGCTTTAAAGCAAATTACATAGGCCGGAGGTGGCAACTCTTGCTTCTCCAAGATCAGATTTGTGTTAATGTCCAGCTTTGCCATTACTATTTCTGCGCAGCATTCTCTTCCTTCCTCTTGTAATGCAACAAATTACTGGCTATCCAGCTACACTGAAAAGGTATTTTTCTTTTTTTCCTAAGACATACAATTTTATAAATCTTCAGATACCATGAAGCTAAGAGTTTTGAATGAGTAGACACCCAAGTATTTTCTCATGCTTCACGTGGACATGTACCACCTCTGATGGCACAAGCTCTAAGAACTGCCTTACTTCAACAGATAAGGACACAAAGTACATTCATGCTGTGGTACTTTATTTTTTAATGTCCAGTAACACAAAAAAATCCAGTTAAATCTGAACATATATATATATATCCATTTTTAGTTTGTTACTTTACTACTTAATCATATTCTTGCTTCATCTCACCACAAAGTCATATGCACTGATTCATAAAATATTAAGATATGGAATACAGTCTAAGAGTTGATGCAAAGAGTAAACACACACACTTTAGTTGTCATAACTGAATGAGATTCATAAATGCCATGTAAGATCTGGTAGATAAAATCCTTCAGACTGAAATCCAGTCAACTTCCTGGAAGACAGCTATGTACTTAAAAACATAAAAGCATGTTTTCTAACAGAAACCCTCCATATACATGTGTTGGCTGTTTTCCAACCTAATATTAAGGAGCAGTTTTAAAATAACTTAAGAAAAATGAACAAAATACTTTAAAGTTACTTTCCATTTCTTCTTGCTTTTAAAATGACTTTCTTTGCAATCTCTCAGATACTGTCTTTAGTGCTAGCACTTTCAATCCATCCACTGCCTGCAATGGATGATGTGCTGGGAAAATTCCTGGTGCAAAAAGGTTTAGTGTAATTTATGACAAAAATCCAGAAATAATTAGTAAAACTTTCAATTCTTTTTGAACATTTAGTGTAATTCAGTGTATGACTTTAAGCTTTTAGTGTTAAATAGTTAGACCACATCTATATGTAAGATTTAAATAACTTCAATACAGTTGTTTCCATATCTTTTTTTTTTTTAAAGCAGCAGTTATGACATTGACTTTTTAAAAAAAGCATAATGCTTGAACTTAAACTGAGGCTGTCTCTCTTCCTTCTGAGCATAATTATCACATCCCAGAATTCTTCTCATTAATTCCATTGAGCATGACTTGAAGGCTTGCTTTAGCTTCTTCTAATGACATGCCACTTCTACCTGGGCAGTAGATGAGGATAAAATATTCCATGCAGAATGCCTTCTATAACAACATTTGGAAAGTCATCTGAAAGAAAAACAAACAAATGAAATAACAAAACAAAACAAAACTCACTTCCTTATCTACGTCAATGCAATATAAATGTTTTTGTGGAACTTAACGAGGCAAGGCCTGGCATAATTTAGGTTACTGCATCACTCAACGGTTTATCCGTGTTGGGGATATGCTATTAGTAATGCTGTTTCAGCACTAAAGCCACTTTAGTACAGCACTGGGCATTGCATGAATGCGCTGCCAGATTTGTAGCTTATTGATTTAAAAGGATGTTCTAATACTTAATGCTGCTAGGCTCCAGCCCTTTATCTGAATCTTTTCTCACAAGGAAGATGGATTACACTGGCAATTCAATTTCTAACAAAATCTCAATATACTTGAAGGAATTCCAAGATTGCTACTGGGAATACTTCAGAGCTGTTTTTCCACTGTGGTTAGACTGAGCAGACTTAAGGATGCCTATACCATCAGCTATGATTATTTGGGACAGGAGAATTTTAGGCCAATCAACATAAAATGTCATATATGTTACATAAAATCATCCTACAATATCTGAAGGAGAAAAAACCCCACTATACCACAGATGTAGCAGAAACTCCCACTTACTTTTCATTTTTAATTTACCATGAAAGGAAAGGAAAGACAGCAATAGATCCACATAGAAGGCAAGCAGGAAGCACATTACTGAAGAGATAACATTTTTCAAATGCACTAACTCCTGCCTTCTTAGTGAAGGGGTTACTTTAATCACTAGGCATTAGGATTAAAAATTTCTGAACTTATATTCCGATCTTAAAATAACCACAGAAGTAGGTTTGCCTAGAAGATTATATATATCGGAATAAACAGACTGGAACTCATACAGAACTTTCCACTCCAATCTCATCTTTCCTTCAGCTACCAGCCTGCAGGAGAGTTCAAGTGAGACACAGCTTCCGTTAAAATCGTAAGATATTTGATAAACTGAATCACTTAGTACGACTGGGAATTTGCTTTTGCTCCTAGTCCTTTGGTAAGATCACTTTGAAGGTAAAAACATTGAGCCAGAAGTAGGTAAGAAAAAAAAAATCCCACTGTTTTAAGGACATTAAAATTAGCAGGTATTAATAAGGTGATTCTATGACTTTAAAGATTTTACAGAGAGATTAAGGCTGTTGTTCTGACCAAATATCCACCATAAACTACACATGTATAATTTGCCACAACTTCTGATAGTTAAGTTGTTGTTATAAATTACTCATTAATATTTTGAATCCAATAGTGATTTTTGAAGTCCTGTAAGCTCAGCTAACCCAAATCACACTACTAGACTAACCCTACACTACTGCCATTAGTAGTATGAAAAATACACTTTGTAAGAGCAATCTGATGGTTTCATGCTAAATTAAATGCTGAAGTTTCAGAAACCTGTTCTTATTGGTTGATCTGTAATATGTAGGACAAACTATGTATGGGAAAATTAATATTGATTAAAAAAAGATACAAGTTTACCGCATCGGATTTATTGTGCAGCTTTGTTGCTTAAAATTCAAGCCTATTAATTTAATTTTAACATGCAAGTACACTGAAACACAGTTTCACAGATCCCTTGTATATATATACATATATATAAAGAATCACCAGAACAGTTTTCAAACAAGAGACAGGAAATCTGAGATTTCATTACTCAGCTCATGAAACATCGTTTTAGGTTTTTCCTTCAAAACAGGATGCAGTCGTCCTTTGCATTTCATTCAAGGGACGTGCGCACACACAGAAGATGCACACAGTTGTAACAGAAAAAGTGAGTCTGCATGATAAATGATTATTCAATGATATTTATAAATGTAAATGTTATTTTTGAAAAAAATCTGTTGTAACACAGCAATGCTAAGGTAATGGCAGCGTAGTATTTTATACAGATACATAAGAGTATAACAAGGAAATAAAATTAATTCTTTAAGTATTATGTCACAGAAAGTTTTTCTTTTTCTCTTATTACGAACCCCCATAATTACACAATTTCCTACTTTATTGGAAAATTTAAAACAAGCATTCCTACATGCAGAAAAGTAATTCCACTTCTGATTTAACAACTGTCATAATTCAACTTTTTCAAAGAGCAAATGCAATGAATGGCTATTTGATAATGAACATGTGCTTTTGGTCATCGTTTGAACAACCATGACTATTTTTTTTAAAAGGAACTGCAAGCTATCAAAGTCTGTCAGATAAAATTTTAGAAAGTTCATTTATGTTTGTGCTGTGAACTGAGAGAAAAAAAAAAAGCAATATTCAACCTAATAAAATTCAAGGCAGATTAAAAACTTTGTTTTTTATTACCAGACTGAGCCAACACAGAACAACATCTATGCTTGCGGCTAGATTCTTCCCTCTCCTTTTTCTTTTAAGATTAAAATTAACATTTTGTTTTGTATTAATTCAAAATAGGTTAAAAAAAAAACTTGCAAGTGAGCTTGTTTTTCTTAGAGTCTTCTGAAAACAAGGAAGAATATTCACCTGCTGCATGAAATTCTAAATACCATGCATACAAGCCAAAAGAAGCCTTAGCAAAGGCATGAGAAGTCCTTTGTTCAAGATGGTTAAATATTAAATAACCTTACTTAATGACATGACACACGTTACAAGTAGCATTTACCTTCGATCCAAAGCAAAGCACGGCTTAAAAGGTGCAGTTACAAAATTCATTATATAATGAATTAAATAAGGAAGTTTAGCCATGCTCAGAATACACATTAAAGAAGGACGAAATACTGTCACAGAACTGCCAAATCTTGAGAAGAAGCCATAGCAGCAAAACCTGATGCGTGTTTTGGATACCTTCAGTGCTAGTTTTGTCTTTCTGAACAGCTGTATGTGAAATGCATTTTGTCTTTCTCGGGAATAGTCGGAAATGAGATTATGTTGACCCACTCTAGGGATCCAAGTTTGTAATTAGAAGGGGTCTCCTTGAACTCTGTGGAGACACACAGTGATGCTAACGCTAAATATTAGCGACACAAGGGAGTACAAACTTCTGTACAGAGCTAACTGTGCAGCGTGGCTACATGGGTGCAGTTAGCAGGGGTCAGCAGGGACCTTGTGAGGTGTCTCTTCCCACCGTCTCCGCCCGCTGCTTTGGCCTTGTGCTTTGACCTCCTGCCTCCAGCGGCATTCAGCCATCCCGCCAGGCTACAGCTTGTCCAAGGTGTAAAAACAAGCGAGCAAAGGAAGACCTGGAGCGCACCTCGTGTGGACCACGGTGATGCAGGACCTCTGCACTGACTCTACACGTGGCACCTCGAGCGGAGGAGGACACTCTGGCTTGACCCTATTGGGCCTATTTGCTAGTGTGGACAACACTAGCAGCAGAGACCAACCTCAAAACACATGCCAATATCTGCTACTTTAAAGAAAAGCTTGCAAATGTGAAGTACATGTCACTGGCTCAAAAACTACAAGCAAACACCCATCCTCTCAACAAATTACCTCCTGAAGTGCCATGACTTTCACGACAACTCAAGAATCTGACTCTTGACTTCTACCCACAGCATTTTGTAAAATCAAGCACATTTAAAAGTCTTAAGGTTCTGGGAGAAAATGCTCATATGGAATTGTATTCAGACATATAAAAAAATAAAAATGAAAACATTTTTAACAGTAAATGTAGTAGAAATAATAGTTCTATCAAGTAAAATGAAAAAAAAAACAGGTAGAAAGCACTACTAGTAATATTTCTTTCTTCCCATATTTAATGCAAGTAAGAAGACAGAATAAGCTCTCTGAATTAATAATACAAAGACAGGAGAACTTTAAAAAAAAAAAAAAAAAAAGACGAAAGGTTGATAAGCTATTTCAAACACTCTTTTGAAGCACGTATTATAAGAACAAATCTCCAGTGGACACATCAATTACACTTAAAGTATACATTCTTCTTTTTCTAAAGTGTTCTCAAGGTTATAAACGATAAGAAATAGTAATAATTGAAATGGAAATACAAACATGCTCACACTAAATCCACTGGTGTTTAGGGAAAAAGCACTTACAAAGGACTGGGCCTCTTAGTTCAAATGCTTCAGGCAAAACAGCCCAAAGGGTCAACAACAAAAAAAGAAAAGCAATGTTCTTTGGCTTTTGATTTCTCAGTAGATTTGACCAAGAAAACAAGTGGGGGGAAAAATTCCATCCTTTTATAAATCATCCATCCCACTTAGGTGTTTTAACAGTCTCTTACCTAAGAACTATTGCTTTATTGACAGGTTATTAGATTTTGGACTGGTGTTGTTTGAGTAGGCCTGTATTAATAATAACGTGGTTTATGTGGTGCAGGGTCAGATCAGTAAAGTGCTGTTAACAGATGACAGGTTTGATTACCGTTGGCTTTAGGCAAGACATATGGATCCCTTAGGAACAGCAGCACAGGCTGGTGGGACAGTTTGCTGGAAAGGTCAAGAACAGTGATGTCAGTATCAAGGGACAGTAAAACAGAATATTCTACAAACTAGCTTTGATAAAGCGACGCGGTCAAGCTGCTCGCGAGCAGCGTCAGCAGGTTCCGGCACGTCGGGGCTGTCCAGAGG
>NW_010578152.1:509701-538136 GCF_000705375.1 Tinamus guttatus | reverse complement strand
GCTGCAATTAAAGTGAGAGGAAACTTTGATTACAATAAAATTAACTCCACAAGAAAAAAAAAGTAAGAAAAGTCATTTCACCACCAGCAAAGGGAGCATCTTTTTTTTCTCTTCAGTGGCTGCATAATGCAACACGATTATATGAATGTGGGAGACCTTATCATTTTGCAGCAACTATTCAAAAGTGAGATTCATTCATTCATCAATTCATTTAACTGTAATAAATTCATGTGTATACATACCTATCTTTATATCCAGTGATAAGATACAATTCCACAGAAAATCTTGGCTGACATCGTTAACTACAAGGTAAAGCTACAAGTCTGCTAGCTTGTCCCTAGATCACTAAAAACTCAATGTTTAAATTTGTGTTTTTTTTTTTTTTTAGTAGTAAGGGCTCAACATTTGTAAATCCATTCAATTTCTGAGAGCGGCATGACTGGCAGTGTTACAGAGACTGCATATGGAGTATATTTACTGCTGATAATGAACACTCTCAAAACCATTGTGTGTTAAAAGCAGAATAATTCCTGCAGCTCTTTTAACACAAGATATACTGAAAGTGAACAGTAGTTTCCAAACTTGATCTTACAACCCTCTTTTGAAACAATGCAAAGAGTCAGTGGGAAAAATCATGGCCTGTGATGCCGATCTAAATTACCGTTTGCGAGGCTGCCCATTTGAGGAGGTAGAAAATGACTTAAAGCTGCCCTGAATTTCCTTTGCATCCTACTGCTTTCAGGTAAATCTGCAGGTGCAGATTTACGTCCATGTGGGAAAACCCCAGATCTTCCTCCCAACACGTTCCCAGCTGTCCACGCAGCTTGCAGCCTGGCAGCAGCGCTCACCAATGCCCATGTCCTGACAATGCTCCCGCTCTCATGGCCACAACAGGCAGATTGGAGGGGGGATCTCTGAATGACTCCGGGCACCACTCCAGGCCCAAGACAGCCCCAAGCTGAGGGTCTTGATCATTTCTAGTTTCTTCAGGTCTCCTCCTGAGTGTGAACTCACTGCTGGCAGTGCACAGAAACTCCCTGAAAACAGGAAAGGGCCACATCGCTCTCCGGGAGAAAGTCTTGACAATACCACTGGACCTGCCAACTATGTCAGGTTGTCTAGTAAAAAGAGATTGTTCTCCCCACAAATGCTACACCTGCAGAATATAAGAGTTTCCGGTTACACTATTTTGGGAATTTCTGTTATCCTGCACTAATGATAACCATGCTCAGACTCTTTCTTCTGCCCTGATGAAGAATCCTCCTCCAGAGGACAGGTAGGTACCACCAAAGAGATGAAAGATGGCATTTCCAAACATACAGAGAGGGTCATAAAGATATTTGCAGAATTGCTATCTCATCCAAATACTAATAATCAGAAAATACACACACACACACAAATGCTTTCTCCGTAATTGTAGTGAGTGTTTATGAATCTATGAAATTCCTTTCAATAGATATTCCAAGATCTACAAGAAAATCATATTTTTCTCATCTAACCTCTCCTTTGCTTTCCAAGAATATTACATTAAAACTCACTTCTGCCTGTGAACAGACTGAATTTATTTTACCACCTTTTGAGGATATATAAACATACTTAACACGAACCTAATGCCCATTTATTTTACCGTGTAAGCGTTGGCAGCAAGACCATTTTAAGTCAATGCAATTGCATCAACACTAAATGGAAATGGGCCTTTTGGCCCCAATATATTTTTCAGTAAATGAGAGCTTACCCACAGCTTTCTGCTTTTGGCAGGGTAGGTACATGGCGAACATTCAGGAAATCAAGAAATATTTTAGGGAGTTCTTCATTTTCTAAAATGACTGTCTGTAACAAGAAAAAAAGGACAATAATCTTTTTTTTTTCTTTTTCATATTTTACATATCACACACTTCTATTCAAGATACCAGAATACTTCTCACTTGCAACAGTGTTCAGTTCTTCTTCCATCTTTTTCGCTTACTACAGAATGCTTCATTTCAACTGGGAAACCTCAGTTCTTAATGAATTACCAAAACATTCAGCTCATGCTACTACATTCTTAGAGTATGGGAGTATTTTCACCTGCCATCACCAGTGATGAGACACATCTCAAGCAGAGATGTCTGATTCTGAAACTAAGACACTGGCGCACCCACTTCTGGATAAAATTCTGCTTATGTAAAACAAAGTAAAGCAGCTACAGCTCAGTGTTTTCACATACACTTCCCAGAATACTCCTGTCCGACACATGAGGGTAAAAAGGAAGTGTCCAGTTTGTACAATTTTATTAACACACGCCTTTGTAAATGCTAACAAGGTAAACTGTTTGCTTGGCTTGGCTTGACAATGTACTTGCTACACCTGCACTATGATCCTGAATGACAAAGCTCTGAAAAAGCTGCTCTCCAGGCCACACTCTTCCACAGCAATAACATAATGTCTGGACTCCATTCTCTTCTCTTTTCTTCATGAACAAGATGATTTTATAAGTAAATGAGATGGTTAGGCACACATTTGTCATGAAAGGATGACTTTTAAAGAAAAGGATAGATGTCTGACAGTTTTACAGAAGCTGCCCCCAAAATACTGATAATCTTTAATTTTCACATAAGACAGACAAAACAGTTCATAAATTCAACCAGTGACTCACCTGAAAGATTCAGCCTCTATTTACTCTGCTGCCATACAGTTTGATAGCACACACAGATCTATGGAGCTGTTTTGGTACAGTACTTTACATGCAAATGAAAGCCACAAGCTCCTCTCTAAATAACTTTTCTTCATAAAGGCCTGATCTTGGACTGAACGTATGGATGCATGGGACTAAATTCATAAGTAACTGCTTAAACAAAACTGCTTGCCCAAGTAAAGCTATGAATAGCATTGGATCCTCTTACATTCAGGAGATAGCTTATTCCTGCATGCATGTTCTTTCACAGCATAGTATCACTAAGAAGATGCAGTAATGCAGGAAGAATAAAGAATTGCAAAAAAAAAAAAAAAAAAAAAAAAAGGTTGAAAGAGACCTCTACAGGTCCTCTAGTCCAACCTGCTCAGTCCAGCTCCAAGGTTCAATAGCAAACACCTTGTTTAATTGTGAAATTAGTTGTGTTTTGCCCCAGCTAGTGTGACAATTACCTAAAATATTGGCAGATTTAAAGAGAGAAATACATTTTAAAACAAAGACATATGGAATTGGTTTTTTCTTATGTTATAATGTTATATACCCAACACTGAATTCAGGTTCGATATTTCTTCAACAACAGCTGAGGTCACCACTAACAAGTTGAAAAAAGGAAGAACAGGCAAAAGAGCACAGCTTCTGAACTGCTCTACTGTGGATTTTAATGGCTACGTCACCTTCTGCAGAGGAAACGAGGAGGTCTGAGATGTGGCAAGTGTTAAGCCTTTCAGTTCACCCCTATCTGAGGATGCTGCGCTACATGCCACCGCATCTGCATTCTGTAAAATCAGCACTCCACTGCTGCAAAATTCATCTTGCTCGGCATCCAAGATATGCATAAAAGGAGGGGTGGAGGGGCATGCATATTCAGAGGGTGCGTGAATTGCATAATAATGTGAATGATTTGCTCAAATAAAACCACCTTGCTAATAACATCCAATGGAGAACCATCAAAAAAAATTGTTCAGAGATGCTTAAGGGCATCCCATACTTCCATTCAATCTCATACTTCTTGACAGCTTCTTCCAAAAGCTGATCTGCTGGCTGAGGCTGGTGAGCAGAATGGTGATTGTGGGGGAAGAACAGAAGGACACGTCACTATATAAATAGCATCTATTTCAGGGTCCTAAATAGCTTGTTAATTTCTTTATGTGGTGATATCTTTATGTGGTGATCTATCATCTTGGAAAAAAAAAAAAAAGGCAAAAACAATTTTGCACACACGCTGTATTTTGCACCCTGTCTCTCCTAATGTGGAATCCTGTCATTTCCAGAATTTCATGAAGGGAGGTGTCATTGCATAGAGCATTGAAAAGTCTTCCCACTGGCATAATGTGGAGTGTATTTTCAGGAATAATAAATAAATAAATGATTCCACAGATTAATTATTTTAGCATAGGGTCAGGTTATTCACTTGCATTGGTTTCAATGGAAAAGGGCCAGCAGATAATCCAGCCTTTCCTTCATGTTGTAGTGTGTTGATTGAAAAGAGAAAAAATGTGAGGAAAGCAAATAAATGCATTAGTTGTGTATATCTAACTGCATTTCCTACCTCTAATTCAAAGTGGCTCAAAGTGAATGTTAGGGAACAAACAAGCATTTTCCTAGTTTATATTTTTTCGTTCAATAAGTACCCTTAAATTATAAAGAAAAGCAATAATAATTGGTGTAACTTACCCAGAACAAAGTCGATCACCACAGATTTTTGACTTCTGGCTAAAAAGATCAGAAAAGCCTCTATTGCAAACTCCAGTTCTAAACAGTAGCTTATCAGTAAATGGACCAGCAGGTGAGTCTCTGAGCCACATCACTATGTGATGCAGCGCACTCAAACAGAGTCTTTGTTCAAGTGAATAAATGACACTGCCTGGAAAATGAGACTACTGATTCCAACGTTCTGCAGCAACGAACTTAGAAGATATATTTTCAAAGAAACGAAAACTCACAATTAGTCTGTTAGTAATATGGTTTTCCAGTGCATCTGAATTCTACCAAGATCATAGTAATGAGTTTCATATGTGGGTCCCCGGAGTGTTAAATAGGCTAATTTAAGAAAAAAAAGAACAGCAGGCATATTTCCTTCCTAAAATAAAAAAGAACTAAAACACCTAATGCAGCCCCTGGCAAGTGATTTGGGAAGTGGCTCCAGAAATACATTTTTCAAACTCATTGATTTCAGCTGAACTAAGAGCATAAGCACCATATTTTCTTAAAAAATCGTAAAGGGTGTTTATCCGTTACTGTCACACTTTAATGAACTACTGCATGCTTCAGAAAAAAAGAAGCCACAAGGGAAAGCCTGATGTTTACATCAGCAGAAATGTCTTTTTCATTGAAAGGGTGCAATTATTGTTATGTAACACAAATCGCTAAAATCCCAATTTTTCTACCTTATCAGTTTCATAAAATCATGCTCCCCAAGGATGTCATTGATTAGTTGCACATGTTCTTTCAGTGACACCCGAAATACTTAATTGTCGGTTATCTTTTCTCCTTCAGCCAGTAAAATATAGTCGCAAAATTGCAAAGGGACTTGTTCTGCCTTAACCTTAGCTAGATGCCATCATGCTGTGGAAAACAGTGCTAAAATATCACAGGATAATGCTCTCCAACAAGGGAGACATATAAACAGCATAATGATTTCCCACGAGTTTCCTTTTTAGAAAATTGTCACTAAAGCCAGGGTAAATGGTGACATATCTTCACAGAGGACACCGCGAAATCGAACACTGGCATTCTAGTTAGGTCCAAACCTACTCATCAGCCAATTATAACAGTAGCTGAGCATCTTGCTGAAAACTTGAACAAGACCACTTTGCTAACCTTAGGAGATCGTGCCACAGGAATGCATTGTTTGCAGGGATTCTTTTCACCCCCCGGTTGTTATTTTTTTTTTCAAAAAACCAAAAAGATTTAAAAATGTCTTTGTTATGATCATCTATCATACTTTCTCAAGGCTGCTAGGGCACCCATCAGCTGGGGAGAAATGAGAGTGGAGAGATCAGTTACTAGGTTTTTGGGAGTCCTTGTAGCCTTTTTCCATTCAGTCTGGTTCAGCTTGAAATGCCGTACAGTTAGGGTGAAAAAGTTCATGACAGTTTTTCCTCTTTCACAGGGAAAGATGCTTCACAATATCTAATTCAGCGGTGCAGCTAAAAATGGGGGAGAAGAAAATCAATACATTCTAGCTACAGTAAGTAGGCAGGAGTGTCGGTCTCCGCTGGGACCGAAGTCCACATCTTTTAGAACACTTTAGAGTCTATATTCTTCCATTAACCTGCTTTCCTGCTGCTGCTTTACACAGTCCTAGGAAACGATAAAAAGGTTAGCAAAAGAACATATTAACTAAAATCCAAGCACAGTAGATGAAGGTACCAGATGTCTGAGAGCAAGCTTGCCTTTTTTTTTTTTAAACTCCTAAAAAAGAAATAGAAGAAATAACGCAATATAATGCAAAGAAACAATGGAGAAACTGACTCCACTTCTTTAGTGAGAATGCTGCACATAATCAGCAAGAATTTCTAAACATATCACTTAGATCACCACAGTACAGGCTCCCCCGTTCCTGTTACCATCGGAGAGCTTCACTGACACGTGAATTTGGAAGAACAAAGTTACCAGCCAAGGACACAATAAGCATGAAAACACACACAGCAAAGAGGAAGCGATGCTCCTTCGTAGCAGCTTGCTAACGCTCCTGACCTCACACACCAAAGGCAAGACCCTCTATAGAGGGTGCAGGGAGCACCCTCTGCACAGGGGAGCTTCGAAAGAAACAGGACTTTCGTGTAGGTGTTACATGCCAAAACACAACTATCCAACTGCTTTATTATACTTTCGGTGAACTTGAGCTTTAAACTCATCAGATAGCTCCTGTGTGACAAATGCCTGTTTCATAATATTCTCCTATTCCACAAGAGGTAAATAACTACTAAATCATTAAAAATATACATAAAACTTGATGACAGTGACTATAAGCTATTAACATTTTCACTTGAGACTTACCTAACCTAATCTTAGAGCACTTGACTCACTTTGATTTAAAAATACTACCCATTAAATTTACAGGTAATAAGAACTTTATTTACTTAGAGGGTTACTTAATTACGTCTTTACAGTTCCATTTTGTGTTGATTGGTTTGAGGCCAAATATAACCCACTTGTTATAAAAAATGAAACAGACAAAATATAACAATATTACAAAAAATACAAAAAATCAAAAACTGTGAACATAATGTTCCCTTGAAAAACAAGAATTAAAGACAGAAGCAGTCAATATAGTTTCTGGAGACACTGGTCAAAGGATTGGAGGATAAGACAAAACTGCAATCAGAATGAAATAATCAGCACAGCAAAAGGAAAAGAACAGAAGCAAAAAAGCAGTATGGGGGAAAAAAAAAAGCTTAGCAAGGACAAGAAATGTTTTTAAAAATAATTAACAGGAAAAGGCAATACACTGAGGAAGCAGTGTATTGATGACACACACCAAAATAGACCAAAATAGACCTTGATTTTAAAATGGCTGAGCGGAAGGGCTTTTTAAAAGTCAGTGGACCACTAGGACCATGAACAATTAACACGTAATTAAGCCTATTCAATATTGCTGCTGATACCAAACAGGTGCAGCAGGAGTAGTACTTTTTTTTTTTTTTTTTAAAAAAAAGTTTTGAAAGCTTAAAAGAGCTAAATATATATCACATACAAATAAGCTGAAAGAAAATTATTCACGTTGCAAATTAGGAAAATTTAGAAAGCAGCAGATTTTTGTTTTTCATGCAATCAGACACTGTCCTCTGTCAGTGCTGGTCTTGGAGCATGAGGCAGAGGTCTAACGGGAAGCAAGCAACGACACAAAACTCTGCGGCAGTCTGAGCAGGTAATGCCCTCACAAACCCGTACTCTGCTTCAGGGCGAGCAAAGCTATTCCTGGAACGGTGAGCAATAAGCTTTTTCCAAGCTTTCAAGTGTCTTTTTAACCCCAATGATGTTTCTCTCTATTTGGGCTTTCAGTGAAGGTTCCTGTTTTTTCCAAAGAGCGGTAACCCTTCTAGCAGTCATCACTGCCAGATTTAAACTACGCACCCTCAGCATTCAAACACATAGTTCTCCTTTTCTTTTTGTTGTGCGTGGAGCCTCATCAGAGGCTGCTCTAATTGAAGTCATGAAACACAGGAGGGTGTTTCCTTTGTTTGCTCAGCAAGAACCAGTCAGTGGGACCACACAACATCCCTCCAAAGGGGCCAGAGCATCTTGCAGAGGAACTTGCTGAGGCAAAGTGCTGTATAATGCACTTCTCACAGCCACTTCCAGACCTGAGAACGGAACCACAAGGGACAGGGACTTTCTGATTTTGAAGAAGACTAGCAGCCGTGCAGCACAGCATGGGCGCACGCAGCCCACATCTGCAGGGGAGAGATGGTAGGAGTCGCGCTGCTCATAGATCTGTCCGGGACTAATGGTGCTCAACACATTAATCAACCACATGGAAAATGAATTTGGCGATAAGGTAACAGCATTTGTCAACAATACCAATTACTTATATTAAGAGAAGGGTCAACTGCAAAGAAATGCGGAAAAATCTTACAGGATTCAGTAATGAGAGATGAAATAGTACTTGAGATTCAGTGAGAGAAACACTAAGTGATGCAGACACAGAAAAATGTAACATACACAGTTACGGGTTTGGGGCTGAATATTAGTGGTCAGAGCACTGAGGTGCGGAGGATTTCAGCAGATCTTTGAAAATAAACATTTCTTAATAAGCAGTAATTAAAAGCAAACAAAAAGTTTATTAGAAATTATTCAAGGAATCAATAAATTATTAGAAATTAGCAAAATGTTATTAAGCATTATTAAAAAGACTAGAAATTGTTAAAAAATGGAATCAAAATAAAAGAGAGCACATAACACTATTTTCTGATTTCCTGGTTTGCTCACTACTTTGAACACTACTTGAAAGGAGACTGTGAAGTTGGAGCGAGTTCAGAGAAGGACAATGAGGATTATCCAAAGCACAAATGAGTTCCAGATTAAAAGAAAAATGACAACAACAAAAATAAGGGGGGACTTTTTAGACTGAAAAAGATGGCTGGAGAGAGGAAAGACCCATGTCAGGCGCGGCAGCGGTGATGCGGGGGACCCTCCATCCCTTCTCCCTCACTCCCAGCTCTGAGAAGTCTTCCTGTAGAAATATGCCCATGAAAGGGCAAGGCCAAATAAAATTAGCACCAAGTAAGGATAAAACGGAAGGTAGTTAATGGAGGGCAACAAATGTTTCAAGAGATCTTAAAACATAATTTCAAGGCAAACGTCATTTGTTTTCTTTTAATTGTACTGAATAAAAATTATTTGAGAGAAAATATATGTCTCAATGTGAAACAAAAGTGAAGCAAAAGTTTAATTTACTGCAAGTTGTGCAGATAGGCTATACCATATATTAAAAAAAAAAAAACCACACTTCATTGAAAAAGTTATTTGGTAGAGACTATTTTAGCTGCAGAGTAACTATAGTGTTTTTTTTAAGTATTTTCATGCTTAACTTCTAGACATTAAAATATATTCAAAATATCACTCTTGCTCTTAATTATGCTGCATTTCAGAGAAGGGTTTGAAAACAACTGCAGCCTGTTTTCATAAAGAGTATGTTTTTCCAGTACAGGCACATTTTCTATCTATTACATTTGCAGTGCTGGTAAATGGTCTTTAGTGAAGAGGAACCCCATGAGCAAGCCCGAAGAAGCTGCTGCGCTACAAGGGCCCAGCTGCAGCTCGCTGCACCAAGCGCCAAGCGCCGCGGAAGCGCCCGCCAGCGCTCGCAGCAAGCGCGGGGCAGCGCTGCGGCATCCCCGGATTGCTCCGGCCCCCACGGAGCCACCCTATGGATGAGCCCTATTCCAGTGCGCTACAACCCGGCCCACTCCATTCAGACGCAGATGCTGGGCTTCATGTCAGATTTTTTGGCTGAATAATGCGGCTTTGGTCAAGCAACAAGCTTAAAACAAAATGAAAAAGCCCACAAAAATCCCAAAGAATTTAAAGACCTAAGGAAGACTTAAGAACAGCCCTGAAATAGCCTTTTTTTTTTCTTTTTTTAATTCCTTAAGAAAGATGTCTCATGGCTCTAATTTGTATTTTTGCTCTTGCTGGATAAAAGGAAAGAGCCAGGTGGTAAATTAAGCCCAATAAAGGGAAATATGAAAACAGCTTTGCTCTCCACAAGAATGACAATTTCACACAAATGTCATGTCCAAAATCCAGAAATCATGTTCTTCCTAAGACGATTTCCTCATGTGAAATGATATTCAACCCTATAATAACTTTTCTTGTTCTGTCTCCCCAATATTTTCTTGTCAGAGGTTTTGGGTCAGAGTAAACTCCTGAGAAATGACTGGATGTTCCCTTTGAAACTAATTAGATTAAGCAGTAGGTAGCTGCTCCAGAGTCAGAACGCAGAGAGAATGCAGAAAGCCCAGGGAATTCCCGGCCCTTGGGGTTAATGAAATCATTGTGTCCTTTCTGCAGAGGTAAAAAAGGGGCAACCTAACTTAACTGACACAATATATTTAGATTTGCATGCATTAACCACTTTTTTTGAGAGAAAGACATAGCAGTAGCCCATACAGCAAAACAATGCGTTGTCAAATAAAGGCTCTAGGCAATTTTGCTAGAACCTGCAATGTGGGAAGGGTAGCTGTAAGGAAATTTTCATGATTAACTTTAAAAACACAGAAGCTCACATCAAATTTAATTGCCTTTTAAAAGAAAAAACGTTAATACCTGTTGCATCCGCAAGACAATTACTTACCTTTAGTAGCAAAAACAAGAAAAAAAAAGTTTTGTTTGTTGCTGAATAGTTCATATATTAACCATTTACTCTGTGATTCCCTCATTCCAGACTCAACACTTACCCAAGGGCATGGCCACTTACCCTAGGGCAAAGAAGCACAAAACAAGTCTCAACCACTTGTAAACTCAGTGAGAGACACAGATGGTTTGCGCAAAACAGAAGTCAATTGTAACAGTATAGACAGGCATCACAGGAATGGAACAAAAATATATTTGTTTTAAGTTGTGAAAACAATCATCATAACACAGAAAATCCCCTTAAGAAGCATATGGCTTTTTTAGATCTTACTAAATTAACTTCTGTTTATAATAATTCTTATGTTTAAAACATTCCCCTAGTTCCCCTGGAGAGTAAGACCCAGTCAATTATAACAATGCAGTAGTGCTGCTCTGATAGCATTAGCCATTAATTCAAACGCATCTGTTTTCTAGAAAGCTACCAAGATTTGCTCTCTTCAGAAAAAAAATAACAAAAACTCCCCCAAAACACACAAAAAAATCCAAAAAACAAAAACAAACAAAAAACCCCACCTTTTTTGGTATATTTTTCTACTTTGTATTCAAGCCAAGAAATTAAGGTCAAAGATTCAGACAATCTTTTCATACTCCTTTATGCTACAAAAGTATTTGAAACAAACAGCTGAGATTTAGTGACATCCTACTATTTTGAAATGCAAAAACTTTCCATTTCATGAATTAAGCAAGTTGGAAGCTATATCGAAGAAAAAGAGAAGGCTGAACAGATGAAGCACGACTTTAACGATCAGCAATGTACACATTCAAATTAAAGTTTTGATACTGTAAGTTTGAGTCGTACCTCCTTCATTATTTACACTGCTAAAGAAGGGAATATAAATGGCACAAAGGACAGCAAGCCAGGTATAACGGAGTGAATTATTTTGCTTTGTCGAACACTATCAGAGCAGGGAGATGCTTGAGATGGAACAGTAACCAATGAAAAATGCAAACTCTTCCAGCAATAGAAGTCGCTGCACAACAGTCAGAGGGACAAGGAAGATTTTAATATTTGATATTCGAGTTCCCAAAATATCCAGTTAGTCCAGTTTTCCTATAGAGCAGCTGTGTGTGTGTGTTAACCCTTGCGCTACCGCCCTGCGTGCGGGCGCTGCAGGACGAGCAGCCACTGGAACCCTCACTGCTGTCGGAGCAGCCAGAGAAAACGCTTCCTCCTACAGCAACCACTCGTGTATTCCTGAGCTCTGTTTACTGCAGCTGTCTATTTCACAATGTGTTTTTGCTTAGCTACATTTTATTAGGATCTGTCAAGCAATCAGAAATTTCCTGCAGTAGAATTTTAGTCCCAAAATGCTGCATCAACCACCCTTTTCAGTGAACTTTCAAAGGCCTTTTCATCTGCCCCTAACTTTATAGGAGAGATCTGATGGAGAATGATCAAATTCTTCACTCATCAGTGAAATCATCTGTTTGTAGAGTCCAGCCCAGCATACTGCACTATGATTTTGTCCCGCTCAGGAATCTTGTCTTTACCCATCTAGGCAAAGCTATGAATAAGGAAAAATTACAGTAGCTGAGAGCTGCTGTGTAAATTTTGCGAAACTGAGTTCGGGATGCTTTTTATAATCCTAAATAGTGATGAGTTCGTGAATTCGATCTGCAGTAGATATTATTTTTAGTAGGAATTAATGTTTCCAGAAATTCCAGAATTAGGGAAATTAACTCTCCCCTTCTCCGCAAGCAAACAGACCCTGCTTTTTGTTTAAACAGAACCAGTAGCATAAGCTGGAAGGTTTTCCTTGTTTTCCCTTAAAAAAAGAAAAAAAAAAAAGAAGAAAAAACTGCCCTTCCTTTTTCACTCTCACCACCCCATCAAAAAAACTCACCTCTCTTTCAGCAAAATGAGCATGCCTTGTTACATGCTGCTCTGTAACTATAGGAGCAAATCAATAGCAGCTGAATGCCATCTGCTTCGGGCAGCAGAACAGCACCAAAAGTGTGAGCAATGCATCTTCCCCTATTGAAAGGTTATTTTATGCAAGTAAACAATTCATCGTCTTCTTGCACGCTTGATGCTCATTTACCACTTTTGATCAATAAAATATGCAAAACAACAAAAAAATTGAATCCTAAGAGTAGTTCTGATGCTAGCGTGATAGCTAATCAATATCAGGTCTCTGTTCAGTAAGGCAGGCAGGAGGGTAACTCTCTATTGTATGAACCCTGGAAATGTGTGGAAAAGTGTCTTGTTGCCTCTAAAATACAATAGGAGAGTGAGGAACCCAACTTTTACCCTGCAAATTAAAAAAGGGAATGGAACAGGGCACATTATTTTAACTGCTTTTTTTCCCCACTGAGCATAGGGTGGAATGTCAGTGCGGCCCACAGTCTGCTGCAACACGGAGCCTGATAGGGCTATACTATCATTTAACGCAGCTTTGAGTTAAATCATAGCCATCACAAGGCAGGTGCTGAATGGCAATCCGCTCTGTTTCTTTCTAAAGCTGCTCTACCTTATTTAAGTCTCACTCTGCAATGTATTCATGTTTCAGGTGAATTCAGTTTTTCTGTTAAAAGAAACTGCTATGGGAATTTCTTCTGCACTGTGTTTCTTTTTAGTCAGACCACAAACTGCCTTATTACATTAAGCCTCCTGACAATTGATTCAAGCAGAATACCTCTCTCTCAACAAAGAAAACAGCATCAATTCATAGATATCGCTGAACAAACTCTCCAACCCAAACTGACTCCTAAGATAATACAAAGCACTCAAAATGCCTCAACAAAGAATCCCTAGTGCAGAGGACCTAGATTAAATCCTAGTATTAAAAAAAATACTGTTGAGAAAAGTATTTGCAAAATATACCACAAAAATAAAGCTGCAAAATTAATTGCACACTGTTCTCATTAGCATTTACACCTTATTCACTTCGTTCTTTTTTCTTGGTTGTATATAGAAGCACAATTATTCAGGTTTCTGGATTTCATTGACTTTTGGTTCTTTGAACTGCCAGAAAGCTTTGGGACACTTCTGTGTTCTGGTATCTTCTGCGGGGTTTCCATTTAAGAGAATTAACAGACTTTTGTTCTTTTAATTAAATATTGCATTTTCTATATATTTGCAAAGCAAAGACACTTCACAATGCACTGGCCATGATCTTTCCAGAAAACAAAAAATACTACAAGAAGCCTAAATAGTACTTCATAAAAAAGAAATCTGTAACCAAAGGCAAACTATTAGAACCAAACACAAATTTTCACTAAAATAGCAGTATTCCCTATATATGAGACTAAAAAAAATGAATGACAACTGGATGAGCCTATCTATAAATCAACTTGTATGGAATTTTTAATTGGTAATTAACTGGTAATTAATAAAGCTGATATTTGAAGAAATGAAAACAAACCTTCTTAAACGTCACAGAACCAATGACTCTAGCGCAAGACTGCACAGAATTTGAGGTTTACTTAATCTGTGAATAACAGGTGATTTGTGAGCAATGTTTCCTTTTTTATTATTATTTTTTTTGTTCCTAATCTTGCATGAATTCAAGCATCTCTAGCTACATAACTGGCTATTTCCTGCTGTTCTATTTCCCTGAGCTTGGATCAAGCTCCTCTGCCTGCCTTCTACATAAAAGCATATAAGCTCACACGAACTTCAATATATAATCACATTTATAGAAAGCCAAACAGTTTTGATCAAATTAATAATAGAGAACATGGTAAGGAAAGTGCAGTAGCTTTGAGTCAATGACCCAACTAGCAGCAGGGGTATAATTTAAAGTCAGAAATTTCCAGTGCATGCACCGTTAGCCACAGTGAACCTGTTACTGCTCTAAAGGGAATTGTTTGCCTCTTATTAGATTTTCTACAGCAGAGCCATAAGTGATAAATGTACTGCTGTACTCACTGTCAAGTTAATCAATGCTGCCAAAGTTTTGTTGACCTAACAGTAATCCATAAAGTGAGCGGCATTTTCTCTATCCCTATGACATCTCAGTCCTCGGCGGAGATACAAATCTTACAACAGCATCTTAAAAAAAAAAAAGCAAAAACAAAGCAAAGCAAAGGTGGTGGTGGGGAGAGAAGTATATTTTAGATTTTCAAAATTCTGTTTTCAAATTAACGGACTGTGAGAATTCCCTGTATCACTGAGAAATTGTTTAGAAATGAAAGCAACACAATGCAGTCAGTTTGATGGTTAAGTTCACAGAGGATAAATCCTTGCCTGTAAAAAGAAAATAATAATAATAATAAAAGAAACAGCTTCAGGAGTCTTCCAAGGAAATGACTGTGTTTTAGAGCAATTTACTTGTGTGACTCTGGATTAGAGCACTGGTTCAAATAAAGCCCAGTGCTGCAATTCTGAGGATGTCAGTGTAAAAACAACAATAAAAATCCACTTCCCAAATATGTCTGTTGCTACATATGGCTGTAATTTACAATCCATGAGAGGCATCACCACTGCAAAGACAAAAAAAGTCAGGAAAGAGTCCCCAGTAGAAAGAGCTGCTCTATAAACAACCTGCTGCCATGCTCTCACAAGCAATTATAGACATATGAAATATGAATTGCCATTGATTTTTCTTCTAGAGGTCACTCTGCTCCATGTTTTACGCACTCTAGGCATTTATTTGGGTGGCAAACTGACAAGTTTTTACAGAATTAACAGAGCAATGTTATCCCTGCTCAATCACAGGTACTTCATTGTGGCTTCTGCTCCTTGACACTTGTCCCTCCTCAAACTCACTAGGCAAGGCACTCTTGGAAAAAAACAAGGAACTGTGCAATTACCTGTGGAAAAAACACCAACTCAGCGTGCGCAGTGAGTGCCTGTTAACCTCTTCTGTGCTGAAACACAGACGAGCAGCCTCAGTCAAAGGATTACACTTATCTCAGCAGAGCAATCCTAGAGCTAATGCTCCGATTTGACTGAAGCTCTCCACATTCTTGTTATTGAAAGACAGATTATTTCTTCCAGAAGAAATAATAAAACTCTTGGTTAGTCCCTTATCTGAATTAACTTAAACAGATAGTTTTCCATTAAAAACTATTTTAACATTAAAGCTTTGAAAGAATGTTAAGCTACTCTCAAGAAACCTCCTGTTTCCAAAGTTATTTTCACATTTAGCGAATGCTCATGTTCCTCGCTCAGCCGAGGAACTGCCTAATTTTGATGAGTAAAACTCGCAAATGAGGTTGTAGCTGGGAATTATGACCACCATATATTCCAGCTTTTTCAGACAGCTACCTTCTTTACATTTATTATTCATCTTTAGAACTCAGTGGCAGCCTCTGGGTTCCTCATGCAGGAGGGATTTGCAAGGATGCTGAGTTGCATCTTCACCAGTGGTTATTCTGCCTCAAAAGGCTCCATTTCCAAGTTGGCTTTGTCATTAGTATTAATTAATTAAGTATTAATTATAATTTTTAGTCACATGTCCTGGTTGTCTTAAGATTCAACAATTACTACAGTTCTAAGCAATTCTAACCTAAAGAAAGCTTAATCAGGCTTTTGACAAAAAAAAAGGGGGGGGGGCAAATAAAAGAGGAATAGTCATTAGTGCTAATGTGTCTGGAGTAGTGGTGCCCAGAAATAAAGCAGGACATGGATAAAGTCTCAAGGATTCAGAAGGGTGTTAAAACAAACAAACAAAAAAACTCTCTAAGTCTACAGAAAAAATTGCAAATTTGCATTTTCTTTTGACCGGGTACAGGTCTGATCTTTTAACATATAACCATCGACATATAATACTGTGACTGATATTTAGATTGAATGAACCAGTCAAGATGGTGAAATTCGGGAAAAATGAAATTCGGGAAAAGAACTGAAAAGGTGAAAAGACTGCATGACATATAAACATCAAGAAATCCATTACAGATATAAAAACGGTAACATGGAATCTTAGGAAAACAACAAATTATACTACAAGCAATTTAGATGTCTCCATTCATACATTAAAAAGCTTACATTTCTCTGGCTGTCTAATATCTCAGCATCAACTGATGCTTGATTTCCCTCTGGCTTCATTTGTAAATCTCACTGTAAGTTCAAGCACAAATAATTGTCCAAATTGGATGCAACTAGACTCCATGTTTTTATTTGTTTTGCTGTTATTGTTCATACTCATTACTTTTATTTTTATTTATTCTTTTAGGGCATGTTAGGCTGCTAGATCTATTCACTGAATCACTGTTCATACTCTTACATGTGTAATACTGTTCTGGAATATGAGCACTAGATTGCAGTTAATGTCAACCTCCTGCATCATTAGAGCACAAGTTCATCATAAAACTCACTAGCCTTTTTTCTCCACTACTAAAAACCCTCACTATGCTACAGTGCTCTATTCTTGAAATAATTATCATTTCAACATCAAAAGTTGGATAATAAATTAAGGTCATATATTGAAACTGTTTGGATACAGTTGCAAATTAGTTGTTATAAAAGGCCCACCAGTAAAGGAGCTGGGCACCATTACAGAGCATATAAATGCAGTATCATTGCAAGAATCACAGGATCCCAGAATGGTTGAGGTTGGACGTCCAACCCCCCTGCTCCAGCAGGGACACCCAGAGCACATGGCACAGGGTGGCATCCAGGCAGGTTTGGAAGATCTCCAGAGAAGGAGACTCCACAGCCTCTCTGGGCAGCCTGTTCCAGGGCTCTGTCACCCTCACAGCAAAGAAGTTCTTCCTCACATGGAGGTGGAACTGCCTGTGTTTCACCTTGCACCCATTACCCCTTGTCCTGTCACTGGCCACCACTGAGAAGAGTTTGGCCCCATCCTCTTTACATTCTCCCCTCAGGAACTTGTACATATTGATCAGATCCCCCCTCTCAATCTCCTCTAGGCTGAACAGGCCCAGCTCGCTTAGTCCTAATCCTAAAGTTACCCAGCTACTATTGCTGAGAAGTAGCTGCCTGTCACAGCCTTTGCGACTTTGAGCTTCCAAATGCCCAGAGAAGCACCTGAAGGTACCATCTAGAGACAATTACTAAAATGCTAGTGGCCACAAGACCATTGATTATGATAGCTTTACTATAATCACTATTGCTATGCAAGTGCTTTTGAAATGTGACATTAAAAAATATGCTGCACCAGCTCCCATGCCAAGACCACCATTTGGAAGCCATGATGCTCTGACATCTGAAGAAACTGGAGGAAGCTTCTCTCCCCTTGCCTTCTCAAGGTTTCTTGGAGACATACTGAAAGTTATCCAGAAGCCAACATTACATGGAGCTGCTCAGAAAACCAGTTACTCAGAATATAACTACAATCTCTTACTATCTTGACAATAAAGATTCAAAGAAAAATACCATAGTTGACCTGTGCTCTAATGCCAGATCTATGATGGCATGTCTATTATCACACGAAATGACACCAGACTATCAGTTATGAATATTAACATATAACATCGACATATAATACTGTTGATGAGGATATTCACAAGATAAAAAATGTGACATACAAAAAATGGATGATGATCTCTCTCAGATACTTACAACTGGAGTGACATTTTCTCAGCATGCCTATGGGGAAAGTTATCTTTGATATTTTGATTTTCATAGAATAGACTCACATAAGAGGCTATAACATGACAATAAATTGAATTTTATTCAACCACTTAAAAACTGCAATTCTACAAAAGTGGACTCCCAGTACGTATTTGCACTAAAGGCCATGAATGCACCATAGAAACTCCCCTGCTAGGTAAACACTTGCAAAAGCTTCAGCAGTTGGTATAATTGTGCCATCAGTTTAGGCGAGTTGTATTAGCAGTGCAACTGACCTGGCAAAAATAGTTCTATAAAAAATGATTTAGAAGGGAAAGTGTATTTAATGTGTGCAAATACTCTCCTACTTTCTTCTTGACAAAATAATCTAGAAGCACTTTATTTGAAAGCCTTACGTACAGAACAACTACTATCAACTGAACCAATGTGCAATACTTCCCTTGACCACATAAACACGCAAAGTCTATGCATTTATTTTAATGCTACAGGGCAGAGAGGCTTTCTTCCCCACTATAACCTTCATGGTGACTCATTCACTCTGAACATGCTAAAGTCTGCCAAGCTGGGGGGACGCAGGCAGTTTTCCTACAGCTTCTTACGAAGGATAACATCCGTAAGACGCACGTGCAGAGTGCTGGTGGCAGCAAGTGGATCAGCACTGGCTGGGATGCACAGACATGGGTGAGAAACACCACCAGAACCGTTCCAGTAAACTCCATTAGGGAGACTCACTTGTGTTAAAGAGCGAACAAGAAAACAAGGGAACGACCTCAAAACTGAATGTGCCTGAGGTCCCCAGCAAATACAGCAGCTACTGATTGTTAACATAAGCAACTTCAGGAGTACGATGCTTACTATACAGCAACAAACTGAAATGCTATAGGTCTGAGTTTTATATAGAACTGGAAGTAAATTTTGCAACCACACCCCTGAATTGTGGTATAGGTGATTTTTCCGTGACTTTATTTCCTTGAAGGAGTTATGCGTGTAGACAAAGTGCCAAATATGCTTTGGCATTCCTAAAACAGAAGTCTTGAAAATAAATGCCTTTTAGTATTTTTGTTGTGAAAATAAACAAGGTCAATTTATGTAACACACAAAATTTTCCTTTTAGTGGCTATTCTCAACCCTATTTTATTGCTTCAGCACTTCTTACTGGTTTATGTAAAATTTGCATTCATTGACAATGTTGGTTTACTCTGAGTCTTACACTAAGCTTTGAACTAATTGCTCTCAATTAATCTGTTCCACTCTTTGATAGCTTATTTATCAGATTGGGAAAGATAGATTTAATGGTGCTTGCTGGAAACAAGTTCTTTAATTGGAAACACCGGAGTGTTTAGCTCACTCCGTGCTCTAGCAATTAAGGACAATTTGGAAAAACGTTTTTCCCCCTACTATTGTCTCCTTGATTAAATTTCTAAAGCAGCAGACAAAACAAATGACAATACCACCTACCAATATTGGTTCAAATAAAAGCCTAGCAGCCAAATTACTTACTATGAGAAATGTGAACCATCCCCATCAATTCCAATGCTGTGTTACATTCACTTTGCTCTATCTTTGCTTCCCAAGTAGGTAAATAGCAAAATTTCTTTCAAAATGCATGGCTCTATGCCTGCCTTTTCACAATTATCCCTTTCCTCAAATAAGCCAAATCAACAGAAGAAATTATTTTTCTTGATTAAGCTCCCACATTTCTCTTGGGATGAAACAAAACAAACAATTAATCTTTCCTTATTTGTTCTCAGAAGAACCTGCATCCCTTAAACGTACGATAACCAGGGTACCTGTGGCAGGCAGTCGGCAGCAATTAGGCTTGTGCTGAAAATGAATGGACTAGAGGCAGAATGCCTAATCTGCTGAGAGTTTCTACAAGAGGGCAAGGTTACACCAGGAAAATTCCCTTGCTGTGGAAACACTGTTAAAAATTACCACTTGACTTCGGCGTAATTAACAAGGTTTGGGAATTTGTATGAACTAAGTAATTGAAAAGAATTAGCAAGAGATATATACATTAATCTTCACCAGTTACAATGTGCTTAATGAAATTAAGGGACTGCTTCTACTCCCTGCTTTGTTTCTGCAAACTTTTTCACCTGTGGAACAGGAAAATGTATATTAGAAAATATAGTGAACAGTTCTGAGAAACAAAAAAGAAGCTGCATCACAAAACTCAATTTTTACACTGGCACTATTTGAAAATTTTGCTGTATGCAAATTACAGTATTCATCAGAACAAAAAGCTACAGAAGTTCCTGATTTTAATGTCCGTGGAAGAACCACAGGAAAATCCATATCTGAACATGTAACTTCAGGCATCACTGAGTTATGTGCATTTATTCCTAAATATCAAACAGCTGAAGTCAAGCCTCTCTCAATCAAGATGTCCAACAATCGACAACTTCAGTAAAAATAAGCATTTTTACTCTGAATTAAATTTACATTGTATTTGGATTACAGACACAACAAACAGATGAAAAGAGAAATATGAGGGCGAGAAGTACTGGCATGCGTGGAAGATCACAGTGTCAAGACAACAAGTATTTGTGAGTTAGTTGTGCTTCCCTGTGAACATGAGACCTCTTTCCCCTTGATGTACCTTGAAATACACCACCTTAATCTTCAATCGACACATGGTAGACTGGATAAATGCAAGAAAAGGCAACACACTACTTATTTCTAAGGCAAAAAAGGCTCATTTACTGCAGGACTGAAGGAGAACACTTGCTGACCACCCTTCCCAAAATCTGCTGGAAGATGAGCAGTCATCTCCCTGTCTGCTCTCTGAGCTACTCACAGAACAGGTTGTATCTCTCATTTAGGCAAAGTTTTTTTTTTTTTTTTTTTTTTTTTTTGGCTCCTGTGCACTTTCCATACAACACCTTTGGAGCAGATGCTCAAGAATTATTTTCATTTAATTCAGCATCTTTCAAGTTAGAAGTTTCGTGGTGGGTCTGCTGTACACTGAAAACTACAGCATACATACTATGCTAAAGGCACACAAAACCAAGTAAAAACCCTAAAGTAAGTACGGGACACTTCAAATATTCATTATTTGTTTTCTTCCTTTCACCTCCTGATACAGCCTGTGTCTTTCATGCATATTCAAAAACTAGTTATATAGGATTTTCTTATAAACTTTTTTTCTCAGCCATCACAGGTGGTTTATAAATGTGTTAAGATCCTCAATCACTCAAACAGTGTAGGCAAAAGAACCCTGTAGGATTGCATAAAGGCAATCACTTGGCAGACCTATGTCTACTGCCTGATAATTTAAGCTGTATACTATTGAACAGTCATAACAAAATTGTTACACATGCAGAAACAGAATACTCTTTCACTGGAGAATAAAATTTTCCCTTCATTGACAATTCATCAAATATCTTTTCAGATGAGTTTTGAAGAAAAAGACCTTAAGATCTAACTTGCCTTGAAAAGTCTATTTGAAAAAGCAATTACCATTTGTATGCCACCGAGTAAGAATTAGGTTATATAAAATGACACACAATTAGGAAGGAAAGATGTGTTTAAAATGCCACAGTTTGATTTAAAAGATGAGGGAAACAAAGTCATTCTACTGTAATATGTATCTGGATAATAAAACTCTTCTTGAAAGTCATAGTGCTCTCTCTTCTTTACTAAAATTTACTTATTTATTTATTTGCTTACAGATGAGCTCTTGAAAATCTATTATATTAAGATAATTTATTGCCTGTATATCAAATAATGAGTTGCCTCCTAGACAGGAAGATGTCCATTCTTCCTTTTCTCATGACTAAATAAAAGAACCATCCCTAAACTCTGCATTGCTCTAGCGGGAACCACAGATGATAGAGTGATTGACAGGCAGGACACTACAGCAATGATAGCAGTCAGACAGAGAATGGGAAACCAAGTTTTAATATTCCTAGTTCAGCTTTAGCTAGCTGTGACATCTCGAGTTAAAAAACAAAACAAAACAAAAAAATCCTTCATTTCTTTATCTCTCCTCTTGAAATACTTTATAGCAGCTCATGACAGAAAGAAACCATACACTTAGTACAGTCTGATGTCTAGTTTAGCTTGAGCAAACACTTGTGACACTATAGCGTTGCAATATAATGTACAGTTAAAAGAGAACAAGTACTTATAAATGGCTTATTTTTTAATGAAAGTTGTCCTTTTAATTGAATACTATTTACATGGATTAGCTCTGACATGCAAGAGTAAAATAACAGCAAGGCTCAGCAGCACAATTCTATCAGCAAGCAGCCTGATATCAAGCAATCTATCAGCAGGATTTTTTAAGATAGGAAAAAAAATATGACTTATAAAACAGAGTAGCACCATTTATGAAGCAAACACAAACTAGTTAAATTTCCTAAACATGCTTGAAAAAAAACCTGGAGTATTTCCACAGGAAACACCTTTGATTAAAGGCACTCTTAATAAATGGTTCTCCTTTAAATTATCTGCAAAATTATTTTGCTTTTTTCTTTTCCCTTGCTTTCTACCTCCTGTTAGCACATATGTGAGCATATGCAAGCCTGCATCTGTCAAGCACACTTCTTTAAAATGAACAGCCATCTAAAACCAGCTACGTATCCACACCAACAAAGAAACATGTATGCACAACAGAATCTTAAAACAGCTGGTTGCAACAATGATGGATTTAAGTTATTAACCGATCAAAAAAAGATGGATGGTGGTCTGCTTTTCTTAATCTACATCATCATCTAGATCTATTTAAAGATATGTGATGCACTAACATACTTAGTTAAGGTTTCGATAAAATCAGTAGAATAATCTGCCCTGTTACATTGAGACTGTATCGATCAATAAAATCACTTGTACCAGGAAAGTACTGTTAAGTACTGACAATCCCAGCCATTAATATTATTTAACACTCTGCTCACAATCTTTAATGAGGACAAAGAACATTTTGTCTTTTTATACTTATCATATCATTGCTTCTAAAGCTCCTTATAGCTACAGTTCAACCTCCATTGCTGCAAAATGAATAGATTTGGAGAAGGAACACTTAATAATTTTGGTTAACAAAGGATTTTCAATGCCATTATTACATATGGGCGATTCCACAGACTTTCCAGTAAAAAAATCAGTCAAATCTTATTTCCCTATATTCAATTTTCACTTGCATCTTTATAAAGTTAGATTCCTTCTTTGTACACTATACTTACCCGCACTTAAAAGGTAAGTCCTTTCCAGAAATAGCAATCAGGAAGATAAATATCTGCTCTGTGCTTGATGGGAAATGTCTCTCTCTTTTTTTTTTTTTTCTTCAAATAAGCCTATTTGACGTTAAATTAGTTAGAAATAAAACCTATATAGGGCAAAGAGAAGGGCTGTTTCTCTCCAGAAATCTTTGCCGTGGGTTAATGAATGACACCAGGAAGTCACAGTGATTTTTATCCAGCTCTCTGCTACATTAATGGCTAAATAGAAGCCTTGTGAAAAAACTCCTACAAGTCAGGAATGCATAGAACAAGGTACAAAAGAGAAAAAAAATAAAATAAAAAAGGCCCACATTTTGCACATAAGTTGTTAAAGCTTAAAATACCTTCCCATGAGTCCAGTTTTTAAGTATACAGCCCACTACCTCCTGCATATCAAGCATTTTGGCTTAAAAAACAACTTTACAAAGAGTTTTGCATAGTGGCATCTGACATGTGCACCTCTTCATTGTATCGCTGTGACTCCACCATGTGAGAATGGTGGCAACCTTTTTTCTTTTTAGATTAGTGTACCCTGCACCTACAGGCCTTAATTTATGAAAACACATTTATGCTTAAACTAATTTAAGGACAAGATGGACATATGTTTTACTTATTTTTAGAACTACGTAAGAAAGGCCATAGTGCCTTAGCCCAAAGCACTTCAGCACTTTATTTCATCTCCAAAAGTAGCCGCTAGTAGTTATCAAGGAAGAACATGAACAAAATAAGTACATGAAATATTTTTCCTTTAATACTTTACCAGTTTCCAAGGTTATTTTTAGCTCAGGGTTTTTCTATGCCAGATGTAAGCTGCTCTTCCATAAGCTTTTCCAGTCTTTCCTTGAACCAGTTTCTTGCCATTTGGCCATTTGGCAAAGACAAATGGGTCTACAGGAATAACTGAATTCTTAACATAGAGAATCCTAAAACATTTCTGAGAGTATTAAGCTGAAAGAACAATGGCAACAAATACTAAAATTGACAAAATGAATAAATGTGATGAATGTGAATTGCACAGAAATAAAACTTGAATAGCATAACTGTTCTATGATCATTTTGCTTTTAGACATCCAGAATTAAATAGTAAATAACTTGATTTATTCTTTCTTGGCAAAAACAAAGGAATTTCTCATAAAAGTATACAAATTAAATACAGAGATCTCAATATTTCTGAAAGGCTCAGGAACAGCACAGGTTCAAAAACTTCTGTTCCCACAAATAATATATATATATTTTTTTCTTTTTAAACACTGATAACATGAGCCAAGAACTTTTTCCATTAGAAAACACTTACAGATTGCTTCTGATCCTAAAGGCACACATTAGCCTCAAAAATCCCCCAAAAATAATATATAAAAAAAAAACCCACAAATCAAAATCTTTACTTTATAAGATATACTAGTTTTTGTTCTGCCTAGCAGAGTCCACGTTCACTGTAAGTGTAAGATATTTTTTCTTTTGCATTACAGAGAGAAAATAATGAAAAATTCTGTGTATCACTAGGAATTTGTCTTTTCCCATGGCTACATTTTCTGATCCTCTTCCAGTATTTCATTATTTCAGCTCGGGCTAATAGAGCATTCAGCTACTGACAGACAAAGCTGTAGCCAGTGTACACCGTGGATCGTTCAGCATCAGGAGCCTAGATGGCTTTTCTGAGTGCAGAGACGAGACTCCTTCACTATTCTGGAGGCTCACCAAGGTTGTAAATAATTAGCTTTGCTTTCTTTCCTTTCAAAAGTTTAAGAGGCCAACTGAAATTAAATCACTCAAGCACCGAAGAACTAATTATAATTCTAAGTGACAGATATTTTTTTCTTCACAGTTAGAGGAGAAAAAAAAAAAAAAGAGAAATCAAAGTATCTCACTTATCAGAATGACAGTGAAAAGGTGCAACAGATACCCAAGGTAGGTGAAATAGTCTTACACTTTGTTGCAGAATGAAATGCTGCGTAAGTTCTGCAGAGCTCTAGAACATGCCTTCCAAAGCAGCAAAAGCTTTCAGTATTTTAATCACAACTTTTTAGACTGAATTCAAAAATTTCTCAAAGCAATAACACACAACTAGATCAACTAAAATCAAGATAATTCAAATGCTTTAAAACACAAAAGACTCAACTTTTTATTCCCAACTTTATCACAAGGACTAGTATCAGCATTTATTGAAGCAATTAAAGAAAATCATCAGCTGAAAGGACATCTTGGGCCAAATTTTCAGTAAGACAGTTTACCTTCTGCGGCCATCAATCGTAGAAGTATCTCAATCATTTCCCCTTTTTCAGATATTGATCTACTCCCCAAAACAGGGTAAGAAAATTAACATAATAATGGTGATTATCTCCTTTATACTTCCAAAGAACACATCCATGAAGCAAGTACACAGTATTCACCACTACATAAGCTGTTTTCCTAACACTACCTTGCCAGAAATGAAGACAGTTGAGGATAGAACTGTATTCTACTTTCTTAACAGCAGAAATCGTAACAGATATTCTTTTGTTTATCTTTTTAGGAAGGATTGGTAGTTTTTTCCTTTTTTTTTTTTTCTCCCAAAGGGAGTTACATTTTGGAGAATACTGAGATAAAAGTCAAAGTGCTTCTCAGATCACGAGATTATTTCCTTAAATGGAAAACAAATCTCTAGTTCAGTTGCATGAGCTCCATAATTCATTTTGAAGATTTGGATTCCTGAAACTGCTGGAATGTTGAAGTTTACCAAATTTTCAAGTCTCTCAGCCAAGTAGCACTTTAACCAATCTTATCTCCAGGAATCAGAACTGCTCTCTTTGTAAAAGTTCAAGACTAAATAAAAGCCAAGTATGTTTTCTTGACCCCACACAAGAAAGATTAGCTCTCCGTATTATCTCTGATTACAGACAGAGCAGTTCAGAAGGTTTACAATCCTCTGTTATATACTAGGTTCTTGTTGATCACAAGTACAATTTCTTCAAATCAGTCATAGCACAATAAATGAGTTAGCATCCTGAAGCTCATCAGAAGTAACTTCTCCAAAACAACTCTGCATAACTAAATAATTTCAGCAGACATTAGAAGATAGAGTGTCATCCCAAGGATCTCAATCTGAGTCTCCAAAGACCAAGATAAACCCAACTGACTATTCAGTTGCTCTATCCAAATGACTGGCTGTTGTTGCACACTAGTATCTGTGCAAGAGGGGCCATATCAAGTGATCTGTATCTTCTTGAAATACACTATCAAAGCAGACCATATTTCTGTATTACTTTGAGAGAGAGAGATAGTATGAGATCACACAGTAGATTCTAAAAAGACCCAAAAGTTACAGCGCCGTTTGACAGACTGCCCTATCATCTTCTACATTTGTCCCTAACTTCTAATACTTTCACCAAACTCACAGAAGTAATATCAGCAATCACAGACTTTTGATGTAAATCCAACTGGCAGCTGTTCTCAAATTGGAGGCTCTCTACGCAACTACCATCTTGAAATCTGTATGTCCTATCTCTTCATAACATCAAACTTTTAAAAAATTGTACAAAAAGCAGTTTTATAACCGTGAAGAAATAAAAGCTAAGTTTAAAGCTCTAGTGTAATTTAATCCTATTTTCAGAGATATTTTTGTTAGTGATTGGTAATCCAAGAATTTATTTTAATTTTTTTTCAGAAACAGCTGGATGATAATCTCTGCTCTATTACAAGTTACAAGCTCAGGTACAGAAATAAGTTTCTATGAGGTCAAAATTTATATCACAAAAAGTGATTTGGAGAGTGCTCCCAGCTGACAGCCACCACAAGGTAATCGGCACAGGCTGAGTCTTCCTCCAATGCCATTAAAAGGCATTTGCTTTTGGTGAAATCAGCTCAAATCAAGTCCGACCTGCTACAGCTTAGGACCATGCATGGGGACAATTACTAGGGATCAGAGGAGCAATAGGTTACTACTTTATACTAGTTTACTAGTTCCCATCTCTTTCCTGTCTTATGAATTAAATAATTCTCTTTTCCGCTTTTCAGCCTGTTGACTGTTCACAAACAATCTATATTACCACACATACTGCTGAATTACTATATATATTTTTGAATAAATACAACAGTCTTTGCTAGTCAACTGTTCCATAGTATTAAAAATGAAAGTTGTAAATTCCAGATGAACTTGTGAAATACGGAAGTCACTTAAAAATAATAAATCAGTTCCACACAGAAAATCAATCCATCATAACGAGGAAAAAAAAAAATCCTCATTTGGTTTTCAAAACCACAAAAACCATATGATGAACATTTCCTGACAATGGATTGAGATAAATTTAAGAATTTTTTCTGTATAACCCAATCTAATAAAATTTAGCTAGTTCTGCTATTCTCTAGGAGAAAAAAAAAAAAAAAAACACTCTGGAATTCAGTCCATCCACTCCCAGGAAATAACATACCCTGGAAGGATGAAAGAGGGTGGTTTCATCATGAGAAGACTACCAAGTGGTGTACGGAGAAGCGCAGCACTTTCCATCCTATTGCAATGGAATTCATTGCCTTCCTTACTCCTTGATACCAATTACAAATTCCATGCAGTAATTTTCAACCAAATTTCAACCACAGAGGACTATATTTTATTAAAATTATATTAAAAGCCAGCATGACTAGACCATGACTTATACAGGTCTTTATTTGTATGCCATCTTCACGGCATACTACTTGAAGGTTGCACAAGTTCTCAAGATGCAAAATTTATAATAAGAAATAAATAAAAACATTTGGAAGTAACATCTATATGAATGCTCAGCCTTTTCATAAGATCCTAGTTGTTTCTGAAAAAAAAAAAAAAAAAAAAAAAAAAACACACACAACGACAAACCAATTATCATAACTGTTTACTAGCTACAGAAATGGTTAGCTAGCATGCACCACTGTAGTAACCAAACTTCTTTTAAGGACCAGTTCTCCTTGGTATCACCTGAAAATATGTGTAATATTTTATATACATGATGTTAAACTAAAATCTGATTGTACATTTTGCAAAATGGTAATGCATTTTAAGACGCTTTTAAAGACTGGTTAACTTGAATGCTTTCATATGAACTTACCATTTCCTAAAATCTGGACCTCATTATTTTAAAATATAAAATTTCATTACAGATTAGTTTTGTTTTCTGTTAGCAAATTTAAAATTAATGACCGCTTGCCAACTATATTATTTATTGTTTTTTAAATTTAAAATTCAAAATACTGTGT
>NW_010578152.1:476927-509624 GCF_000705375.1 Tinamus guttatus | reverse complement strand
TAGTATCCAGTGGTGCCACAACAGGGGAAAAGTCAACTAAATTTGCAAAGTTAGTTAATCAACTCCTCCAGTAGAGGGGGATATGCTTTTACAGATTATCAGCAATTAAATAGTGCTAACATATCTACCTGTATACCTTGGCAACAAAATCAATCTCATAATTGAAATAAATACAAGTGCCCTAACACTGATAATTTTCAAAAGATAATTTATGCAAATCAGGAAAAAAGAAAAAGTCTGCAAGACAGCAAAAGTCTGTAAGAGATAAACATACCAACAAAGGAGCAAGGTATGCTGATACCCATCAAAACAAAAAAGACCTACTGCTTTTCCAATACAAGTCTTTCCAAGAGCTTTTTTTTTTTTAGATGCCAACATCACAATTAAACACAGAGCACAACAAAAGAAAAAAAGGAATACATGTTTCAATGCAGCAATAATAATGAAATATTTTTAAAAATTATATACACACAAAACCCACAATGTTATGTGAAACTGTCCCCATATTTGGGGAAAAAAAACATGTTTTTATCCTTATTTCCAAACCCTTTTTCTAGATGTTTAATACTTTCTAACATCACATTACAATTCCTTTCTCCTTCTCAGTCTTCTCTTTTACAAATGTTCCTGATAATCAGGGAGGTTCATGGGCAGTGCAGGCCCAACACCCGTTTTCTTTGATGTCAGTTCACTGTCCACTGTGTAGCAGTTCACCATTTCTCCAGCTGTACCTCTGCAACTGTGCATGGTAACACAGATCAGATCTCTGAAATGATCCAAATACAAATATAAATAAAAACCCCTACCCCCACCCTCATCTTCCTCCCAAAACAATTATCTTTCATCTCAGATAATTTCAGATCCTCTTTAACAAAGCAACACTTGCATCAGTACAGCTGAAGGCACCATGAACTGGAAACGTGTGTAGAAATCTGGCTGCAGAACTGCACGACCATGTTTCTCCAAACTGTAATAGAAAACTGCCTCAAACAATCACAGTGAGAGCAGAAATACCATCTACTAAGAAGGAAGAGATTTACCACTCCTATAAGTGTCCTTCAAGTGTCTATACATGCAAGTCATTCCTGAAAACTCTAAGAGTTTGTGACAGAATTATAAGCCAAAGGAGTAAAAATTGGTCCTTTAAATGCAAGTGATGAAACAGAAGGAGAGGAATATGACATGACAGGTGACTAGATCAAATAAATTAGTAATTCAGACACAGGCACTTATTGTATAGGGACAATAATTTATTGAGTTGATTCTTCCCTTTAAAAAGCGATCATTAATAAAGCTGCCTAATTCCTTTTCTGCAACATTTCTCACTGGTACAGTCATTTTTTTTTTTTTTAAAAAAGGTAAGAATAATATTATTCTCTCCATTTCAGGCACCAGAATATGAGGTACTAGCATATTCTCCAAAGCTAAATAGCAGTCAATGGCAGAACTAGAAATAAAATACAAACAGTCCCTTTTTTAAGCGGCTGAACTCTTCTTAGGTGAACAGAAATTATCACTGCTGCAAAGCATGTAACTTATTTCCCACACCTAAAAGTGCTCATCAGTGTAAGAGTCACCTATTCCTATGTATCTTCACTGTGCTTTGGATACCAGCAGCCTGAAAACAGACTTAGTTTGTATTGCCATGCTGACGAAAGGACAGACTCACCTGCAAGTACAACTCCAGACCTTGCCGTCGCTGCTCCAGGACCTTTGGGACCCAGTTTCTGACGTGTTTCGAAGGGATCTCTGGCGTTCTTATGAACTTCTTGAGCTACGGGGAGACAGAGAGAAGTCCGGACAACCCCCTAAACACAATTATGGCCAAGATGAGAAAGAACAGGTAAAATAACCACACATAAAAAGATAACAGTACTGCAGTTGTGTTACTCACCATCAAACTCAGTGAAATAAGCAACAGACTTTATTGTATCTCTTCATACAGAATACAAAAGTTCTCCTGCTCAGCTGCCTTTCTTAGTTAAGAGGAACTCTCCTGACAAAACCTTGGAAATTTTACAAGAAAACTACATCAGATAGGTGAAAACATTGAAAACAAGGATCCCAGGTCAGAGAGAAGTCTCAGTTTGAACCAAAGCAAAGTAGCAACAACTGCACACTCCACACAGCAGTGCACAAGGCTGTGGCACAGCGGCTCAGCTTGGCTCACAGCCGCGTCGGGAAGAAGCTGAGGAGGAAAGAGCATCCAGAACACAGGAGAGAGACTCAATGCCCAGCTCAGCCGTGAATGCCCTGGAAATGTAACATCAACCCATCTGCTGCTTCCGTTCCCTGTTTGTTAGCCTGGGATCATGCTGCGAAGCACTGGGACACTACCTCGATAAGGACAGCGACAAAGCACCACTGCAGAAAATTCTCGCTACACATTTCAACACTTACGAACATCTGGGAAAAGTTGAGAGCAGGGAACTAAACAGTTTTCTGGAGAGCTAGTAACCAAGTGAGCAAAATACATCTAGCTCCTCAGCTGCAGCAATAAGCTCAGTTATGTTTAATAGCTTATACAGAGCAATAGCAGGATTGCTCCTGAATAGATTTCCAGAAACTCTACAACTGTTCCTCTGAAGATCTCCCCAGGAAAAGCTTTTATAGCTTTATAAGGAAGTATGTGTGTATATGCATATACATGTCTATATAAAAACACAAACATATATTCTGACAACACTAACAATCCTATTTCTAGAGAAAAATACATTTTCAAAACCAAAAAAAAATTAACATATTCCTCAAAACTAAAAAGAAAAAAAATAACTGGAACCAACTCCATTGAATTTTAATAGAAGGTGACATTAGACAGTCTTTCTGTTGGATATTGCCTCTGAGTAAACACGAGGCAACGAATGCAAGAAAAGAAACTCAAAATTGACTTTGACATGCCTACCCACGGGAGACTGAGAATTTACATTTCATCTTTGAGCTTGCTGAGATGTCACTATAGGAAAAAACAGCGCCAACATATCAACGTCTCTACAGTCACAAGTAACGAAGCTCCAACAAGGAAACCTCAATTGCTCTGGAAACATTTTTCAGCTTCCTTATTTCTTAACCACGCTACATTACAATTAAACGTGAAATGGAAAAAAAAAAAATTCCAAGCATGTGGTTTTACTAACTCATGTACAAGTTGAAGCACAGAAAACTTTTTTTTTTTCCTCTAAATATCTAAATTTATCAGAAATGTTGAAGAAGTTAGAACCGCAGCTGCTGCTAACCATGACAGTGCTTGCAGACGAGTAACAAATTGCTCCAGATGAAGAGAGACAAATCCAAAACAACACAAGTTTCCACTAAGGCTTAACTGCTTGCAAGACAAATACTTTGCAACTGACACTTCAGCTGATGATTAACAACCTGTTTTCAGTTTGTGGCTCTGTGATATAAAGCCAATAAACAAGGCTAAAACACAAAAGCGTACGTATTGTGCATAGCTATAATGTCCATGCAATACTTACGTACAAAGAATGAGTGATAAGCACATTTTCTTAAGCTTATAATAATTCAACAATATCTTATGCATAATGATTATTATAATATCGAAGTATATTATGCAAATCTGAGTCTCCCTATGTTAGTTATATGTTGCTGCACACTATCCACAGCTCAGGAAAAACTTATTTATCTGAGAACGATAATTGTCCCTCCTGTCTTCCTGTTTGTAACACCAAGTTAATGCCCAATTGAAATATGGCTTAGTCTTTTTTCCTCAAGTTTAAAAGATCTTAAGTAATTCACTAAAGAACTATTTTTCCAAGTGTAAAAAATGATTACAATTTACACTGTCATTATTTCTAAATTACAAAAAAACCTGCAAACAAGTACGTAAAACTTAGTATTTTTGCAGATTTTACTGCAGCTGCCATAACACTGCCAGCTTCTAACAACTACCAGTACATTAAAATGCAAATAGAGGAAAAAGAATATAAAAGAATATATATATACATACACAGTTGCATTTTAAGCTATGTTTTACAGACATAAAGAGTTTTACTCCTGAAGATCTGTCTGAATGAAAGTAACAAATAAAAAAAAAAGTGCAGATTTGAAAACTGTACTGTAATGTGAAAGGTGCAGAGCCTGAAAAGTCTACCTTGCCATTTATACCAGGCCAAAACATAAGGGCTTATGCAACCTATAAAGCAAAATTCACAGCAGTAGATGCTGTCACGTAACTTTTTCATTCAGTTGGAATGTAGACAAAAGTGAGCACAGAAGCCTTGTTTTTGGAGGGTTTTTTTTGCCCCCCCCCCTTTTTTTTTTTTTTTTTAAATATCAGACCATTAATTAGTATTCTGATGAATGAATAATCTCTTCCTTTACAAGAGTAATTGAGTTCTTCCTGCATATAATCCTAGTGTACTATACGTTCTTATCAGGCAAATGGTACCACCACTCCTCCAGTACTCCAATAATTTTGTTCCCTGCAAAGGCTTTTTCTACTCACTCGGACATCTCCAACACTAAATACACTTTGAATACTTGGTAAGTTTTAAGATATCTTCCCAAATTCCATGTACTTGCAGCTCTCTGCATGAAATTTGCATGCTAAATTATATAGGAGGAGATGAACAGAGAACAAAATGCTCTGCTGGGATGCTGAAAGCACATTTGCTATGTCGAGATCAGTGGATATTGTGCTACATGATGTAAACTGTTTGTATGAGTGAGATAAGTCTAAAACATTCTTCAGTAAAAACTGTTTGAATTCACATTATGACATTGTAGAAAAGACAAATGTACTTTCTTAACAGCACTTTGAGATTTTCCACTTCTATCACAAAACAAAGAGGGGGAAAAAAAGAAAAAAAAAGTTAAATGGCCTAGCATATTACTGTAGTAGACTTCTTTTCTGTATTTTTGCACCTCTGAAAGCAATACAACAATCTCAGAGCAGGAGCTGTTCAACCACTTTATTTACTGAAAATTTTACTACAACTAAAAACAACATTAAGCAATGAAGTATGCTGTGCCAAAATATGCTGGGTGCTTTGCATCTGTACAGAAAACAAACAGGAAAAAGTTAGCCAAGCCCACGGAGTATATTAAACAGATATCAAGCAGACTAAGTGTAAGATGTAACCTACTGAACAGTGCTTCAAAGAACGTTTTGACAGAAATTCCATTTTTCAGGTTTGTTTATTTTGCTGCTGTTTATGAGAAGAGTGAAAGGGGCCATCACTAATGGTTTTCCTGATGTTCTAAGGAGAAATCTTTAAAAGAGAGGAGCTATTGCAAAGGGATGAAAGGAGATGAAGCTTCGAGTAAGACTGCAAACCCTCACAACATCTGCGTAGATCAGTGAAGGAAACGTCTAAGTGAAGCCTAAAATGAGACACAGATGGGAACTAAATCTTGTAATTCCAAAAATTACAGTGAAATCAGACAACAACTAGAGAAAACAGTATATTTGTGTAGATTTGTTTTAATTATATAAATTTTCATTCTCCCTTCTTATTATTTCTTATTTTATTTGCACTGGTAATCTCTGCTCACCTGCTTTACTTTCAAGTACAGGACTGCTCTGACACATACAGTAGAACATGCACGTAATGTGCTGGGGGGTAACCAGGTGGTGGTGGCACTGAATCTGACATTATTGCTCATGAAGTATTGCATTCAGTATAAACACAAGGGGGAAATAACTGAGAGATATTTGAAGTAAAACAGAAAACAAGAAAATGCATATTAAAAAATGGCAGTTCATACCACAATGGGAGCTAGCAAAAGTTAAGAAATATATGCAGATACCAATTACTGTGCAGTAAAGCCAAAAACATTCTTCCTCTCTGAACTTCTAATGGCCAAAAGCACAGCTGAAGCTACGCGAGCTGCCTTTTGCTGCTCCATGTTTGCATAGATCCATGTTCCCATGCCATGTGGGTTGGCAACACCCACTTTCTTTGTCACCTGCATAAAGCCACCCCAATGCATGTCTTCAAGACCACCAGCAAAATTGCTTTTGCAGCCCTGCAATGCCAGGTGCAAAGTCCCTGGGCTCTTTCCCACGTTTCTTGCTGCCTTTGGTAGACAGAGCTTATTCTTAGCAAGGCACACAGCACCAGTAAAACCAGGTGAGCTGCACACACAAGTGTCCTGTGACCCATATCCTGGGCAAGGAGGACTGACAAGGCATTTTTCCTCCTGACCCCATACTTGGGAAATTACTGCTTTTCCAGAGGTCTCATTAAGAGTCACATTAAGAGGCCCCTATAAGGCAAAAGAGATGTAAAACTTGCCCTACAGGTGCACAGCTGTAAAAGCCACATCCAGTGAAGCCTAGGGGAGAAAATACACTTCAACACTCATCAAAACAATTTAAGGAACAGTTAGTGGTTAACCAACTTTGAAAGCAATTTGTTTCCTTCAATAAGATAAATCTGTAGATAAACTAAACAGCTATTTTGTATCTCATTCATTCTACAATGAGCAGAGGAATGAGAAGGTCTGTTTGATCTTTTGTATTTCCAGCTTCTGGGTGTATACAAGTTAGCAACAGTTGGCAGGCTAGCAATACAAATCTTCACAACTAAGAGACTATCTGCCTAATTAGATAAAAACTAAAATCATTTATTTGCTACAGGAATGAGCCTTATTTCATGATTTCACAAAAGAAAAAAATGCCACGGGCAAAGCATTTTAGGAGTACAGCATACAAACAACATATGAAAAGAAAATGACAGTAAGAAACCTCTGAGAATTCCACAGTCCCTCCCAAGGAAACAGAGAAGTTGTCAAGTCTTTTGAGAAGACCTCAATCACAAGACATATTTAAGATAGGCAACAATTTCAAGTGAGGGAAAAGGTATCAACTAAGGTAAAACAAAGCTACATCTACTAAAGAAAGAGATAATTACCTTTTTATGAAGAGCATGGAATTCACTATATCTCTTCTCAACAAAATGCTTTCTTCCACTCATTAGCACCTCTATTTTAAAGACCTATAAAATTGCAAATAATAAAAAAGAAATTAACCTTATTTGCTCAAACAATTCTGTGACATGGTTGAGACTGAACTGCATCTTATCCCTATAATTATAGTGGTCAGTCCCCAAAAAATATGATGACTCAAGAGGCAATCAAGGGGTACTACAGCTATGATCAAGGGATACTACAGCTAAATCCCACTAGCAAGTTTGTTCAGCAAACATACAAAAAAGCAGTCACAGTTAGACTGTTTATTGTATACTAAGATGTGAAAATTAAAATATCCTCTTTCAAAAATTGGAAAAAAAAATGGTAAGGAAAAAGAAAAGAGGAAAAAGAAACAAGCATTCCTTTTGCCTCCTGAAACAGCGCATGCCAACAAATACACACACAATCAGCAAGTCCCTGATAAACAAAGCAGTATATTCTGTACATGCAGGGAAAAAAAAAAAAAAAGGGAAAGAAATGCAAAATTTGCATGGTAACTTAACTTCTACTCAATGTGCATACTCATCTGTAGTCAAATCAAGCTTGTGCTACTTTCTCGGACAAAAAAAACCACCACAGCAAAGGCTTGTTTTCTTTGTATGATACATGTGACAGCTTGAGCTGCTGCTGGAGAGGGTTGAAAGGGCAGGAGAAGCAGCTCGCCAGATTCACTAATTAGTAGTCACTAACATGACATTTGCTTGATTCCTAGGTCACAGGGTCAGTTCTGAGGGCAAGCAATGAGAAATATTTTGAAGTACTCAAGAAAACATAGTCTATTAAGTGAAGACAAGAGCAGCAGAGGAGCCATATAAAAAAAGCAGCCTGGTCTGTCCAGAAGTTCCTTTGTTTCCTGGTTCACTTGGGAGACACTGCAAATAATTATTTGTAGGACAATGAGGAACCACGCTCAGGACAGATGACTACATCAATACGCAAGTCTAAGGGCATATCAAAAGTCTTTTAAAATAAGTTTGCAAACAGCATTTATGCTTGAATGCAGAAAAAAAGGGTTTCTGTCACAATACACCCAGCTAGCATCGATCAGAGCAAACATACAGAAAGCATTTGAATAAATGCTTTTGAATGTCAGCTAGAGCCTGCTTTTAAACACAGGTCAAAAATGCTACGGTTCTTCCTGGCTAACCAAAGCATATTAGAAACAGACAGCCTTTTATTTAATCCAGACTGAAACGCATCTACTTTTGTTCCAGTGTGGCATGGATGGGACCACAGTCATCTCGCACCAATGTTTACCTTACCAAAATTAGTTTGGATCTTTGTAATCCATCAAAATAACTTGTGCTACACTCTGCTGCTTTGTAAAGGACTATTTCTGTGTCCTAATCACTGGCAGCAGATGACCTTATTTGGGTGTATTGATTCTCTTCCCCCCTTATCTATTTAGACTATTTTGGGAGAACAGCTATTGGCTATTAAACAATTTCTCTCCAGAAATGAATTACACTTGCAAAAGTGCCAGGACACCCCTAGGAATATTGTGTAGTTTCAGAGCTGTAAATAGGACCCCAAGCAAAGGGGAAGGGAAGTGGTGGTGGGGAAATGTAGACTTACTTTCGGAGTTGAGACTTAACATTCTAATTATATGAGGGGAAAACACTATACGCATCTTATACTCTACATACTGCATGAAAAGATCACTTTGTCAAAACATTTCATGAGGAACAAAATGCTCTCAATTGCATAGGAAACATGTAGCACTGATGGAGCATTAAAGACAAAATCGTGAGAAGGCTGGAGAGCAGAGCGTGAGGCTGGTGAAGTTTGCCATGATCTAGAGTCATCCTAGAAAAGGTCAGACCCTGCTTGCCAGTCGCGTGTTTCAGCGCTCGTTTACCAGCTACACGATGCCGCTTATGCTGCGCCCTCCCACCTGCTCGTGTTATGCCTGCAGCTGGTTGCACGCAGGCTTTGACACTGCCTCTACAGCCCAGGGTGCAGCACTTCCACCTCAGCTGCAAACTAGTGTTTGCAAAGCCACACCGGGCATCTACCACACGTCAAGAAAAGTTGAGAATGGCTTTTTCCAAGTCTCTAATCTACACACTGTGGTACCTGAAATTTAAAGTGAGTGTCGTAAGTGGACACTCGCTGAACAACTTAACTGGACAATCCCTCAAGACTTTCAGGTGAGTGTTTGTTTTAATTGAATTACAAATTAAAGCAGAAACAGAGGTAAGTGAAACAGCCCATACTGTGCTTATGAGCTTCATATTGATAGATGACATTCATTCAGCCGTGCCAAGTTCACCTTCTCCCTGTTTGCCAGCTTATAATCCACAAGGCAACCTGACAGCACAAAGTGAGTTTATGCATCAGCATTTCACCACAAGAACAGTGCTCTGTGGTTGGGAAAGACAGAAAGATACCTTGGCATACAGGAGAAATGGGATCTCCTCGTCACTTCAAAATAGCTACACACAAATCTCACACATATCACACAAATTTAACTGAGCAACTCCAGGCCCTGACAGAAAAACAATGCAAGGAAACTGGTAAAAGTGCCAAAATAAAGCAGGAAGAGCTATGGGGGGAAAAAAATGTTATACTGCAAGGAAATTACTTTTCTTGTAAAAATGTTCATGTTTTGCAAACAGATAACTCTGAAAAGATGTATGACTCTCTATAAGCAACGGTTAGTTAAATGAAAAATGCAACAATCAATCAGAGAATAGAACAAGTAAACTGCTTTTCCCAGAGTCACTGAAATACCAGAAATCATGATTTACTGAAAGATTTGCACTTCATCTTGACCAGGACAGAAAGCATCACAGATATGAACACACCAGTGGGAAAGCTCTCTTTACAAATACTCTAAAATTGTGACTCACCTTTCTTTGGTACTAAAATAACACTTATCAAGGGTGTTTGCACAGTGTCAGAAGATCACTGCCGATTTAAAGCATTCTTCCAACGGAGTTTTACACACATAAATGATGCATGGGACAAACATCTTTGCATCAGAAATCAGTTGAAATAATGTTGATCTTTTTCCTACCAAAACTGTGGAACTCAGACTCCAAACTCTAATCATCAAAAACATAAGGAAAACTCTGTAAGAGGAATTCATAAGGTGTTTTTAATGAAACATTTCAAAGCTGTCCTTTTTTATTATTATTAAATATGCGTGTGTGAGCCCTTTTTCTTCCCCCATCTTTTATTCCAAAGAAGTTGAACATATGCTGATACCACAAAAAAAAACAAATCATATCTTACTGGCAGGGAATACACCTAATTTTGAAAATTTCCTGTATTTATTGATTCTTGATTGTTATCAAACCTCTAAGTGAATTGCCCTTTTTCACTTTATGAAGGGGAAAAAAAGTGTGTGTGTTTTTTTTTTTTTTTTTTTGGCTGCAGCAACTGCAGCACTTGCATAGTAAAACATAATAACTAAAATGTTTTAAATACAAAGTAGTAATTAGTAGGTATCAGGGTGAATTTCCAAGACAGAAAGGCTAGGTGGAAGAAAATGGAAACAAATAAGACAAATAACAACCATTCCTCCTTCTCTATATGCTCGCATACATAGAAAGAACTGCGTTGAATCACTTTCACGCTACCTTGCTCCACATCATACAACATCATAAAAATATCACATGCTTAGACTTAATGGAAATGGATGTCTTATATCTGATCATTTAACAGATACATATTCTGTTCTAAATTTTGACAGTTAAAAATAAAAAAAAAAAAAAAAAAAAAGCAGAGTGATAGACATGGCCAGGAGTATGGAAGGAGACTAAATAGAAAGGGGCCCTACTTTTTAGCTCGATTTTCTGTTACACAAGAAAAACACAGATGATTCTTTTATATTCACTCATGGAAATTCCATTAGCTGCACAGCTTATAATTATGGTAAATTAATACTACCAGATTGTGTATATTTATATAGAGAAAATGAATTACAAAGTACATAAATTTCGGAAAATTTACAGTGGAGAGAGAGAGAGAGGCTTGTAGCAGTCTTGCTTAGAACGAAGAGATACAAAAACCAGAAGCAGAAAAAGAGCAGCTTACAAAAACCAGATACATTTGACTAACATTCACCAGGAAAGAAAAACCCACAACACTCTATTATTGTGCTTTTCTCTCTTAAGACTAAGCTTACCAATACTATTTAATATATTACTTACAGAAATAAATACATCTCTTTAGGTGCCTCAGTGTACTTGACAGACTTTTGACTGAGGAATAGCTAATGCATGCAAGTGTCAAGAAACTCAACCTTAAACCTTTGTCATAGCCATATCAAAGGAATTCCAGAACAAATGAAATGACAGCTCCGGTCCATGAAACACTAATAGGATTTCCACATGTTTAGTGTTTCATTATTGTTCAGACAATGGCACATTTTCTGTCTCAGTTGTGCTATGACTAGAACAAGACGACAGCATATGGTAAAGATCAAAAGGTTGCTTTAAACCTGTTTTCATCCTCCTGATCCAGGGGAAAATGAGAGTCCTCAGTCAGGAGGAGTACCTGAATGCCTGTTCTAGCACATAGCTGCAAGTAGGTTCAGCAACAAAGCAGCATCTCAGGGGCTTAATCACGTCATGCAGTGCTACATGCTTCAGAAGGCCATCCAGAGTTGCAGCTAGGATGAGGGTGGCATTCAGAGCCAGCTCCAGCTTCACAGCAGCTTTGATAAAACCTAATTGTGCGATCCCCAAAAGGAAAACAAATTAACTTATTTTGACTTCATCCTTGTGAGGGAGAAGGGCGGCAAAATTCCCTAGAGTGATAACCACAGCAGTGCCAGGGAAGAGCCAGCCTGGGGTGGGACATGGAGGCTGAAGCTGTAGGGATTTTCTCTCCTCCCCAGCCACATCCCCCTAACTCTAATTCTCCCCCATCTGGCACCCACTGCCCAATTTGAGGTAATGCTCACTGTCTAAATGATACTGCTTGGTCCAGAGTCCATGCAGGAAAAAGGTCATCACAGGAAAATGCACCATTAATTCCAGGCAAGTACTCCTGACAGTTCCAGACTATATGAAGCAGTTGACTGATACTACTTGGCCTGGAGATACAGTCTTACTGATTTTTATAGTGTAGTAAATAAATTTGCTACTATTACCCTTAAGTTTACTGAGAAGACAACTATGTCGTTGTACTGAATTGCTCTGTTAAATTCCATGTTGTTACAATCTACCATGGACTATCATTACTGAAAAACATTCTGCACTTCAGAACATTCATAAGCACAAGTTATACTTGCAAATGCTGTTCTGCATTCAAATTTCTCTTTACCAACTTTATTTATCTTTCTGACAGAGATTTACTGAAAAACGCCTCTCCTCACTAACACTCACCTTTGACAACTGTATCCTACCTAATGGTAACACCTTTACAGCAAGCACCTTTTAACGTGTAGCTTATCTTCTGACCAGGTACTACAAAACAATTGCCGATATTCCCCACCATGCCATGCTCTCTTTTGCAGTATCAGTCTTCTCCATCCACAAATTCAAATGGTACTGAGAGGAACTCTATACAGAAAGTATGGATAAGACTCTAGAGTATTCTTCCCAGAGATGCCCTTTGAGACAGATATGTCACATTCCCTTGGGATCAGAGAAACAAATCACAAATGCATTATTTGCATTGGAACCTGGTGAGACAATTTCTACAAAATAGGAAGTTCTGGGGAGGTTTTCTATGGCACTGTCATCTTTGCTGAATGAGAGTGGCTGATATATAAGCGTAAGTGCTCTTCTGAGCTTTTTCAGCTCACTAAACCAATCTCTTCCAAACACATGGTTCATAAATTCCCATAGGAACTTCTCTGCCATTTCCTGAAAAATAACCAACTTGGCTTTTAAGCTAAGAAAGCCTCTCCCTTGCCAGTGCAATACTGACTATGGAAATCTAATTTGTACCCAAACCAAGAAGCTACAAGATTTGACTCACTTTTTAAATTTTTTTTTTCACTAGTCCTACAGAAAACAACTGTTGCATATATGTCAGCCTTTTAAAAACTAGTTTTTACTGTGGTCAGCTACTTAACTAACATCCTCACACCAAACTTAAGGAAAAAAATGTTAATCTTTTATGGAAAAAAGTTCCCAACAAGTTTTAATGCCTACATTTATACAGGAAAAAAAATTAAATTGCTCTATTTATTACACACTAAATCATCTTAACATCTCTTATTGCAAGTATTCCAGTGAGAGAACATCCTCGAACCTTTCTTTCTAATGAAAGATATTCATTTTCTAATTAAAAAAAAAAAAACCACTTGAATCAAAATCAAAAAACCAAAAGCTGGTGACAAAAGTACTTATATAAAACTGATCAAATCAAAGTTTGATGAAATGTAAAGACTCCTCTCTCTTTTGTCATAAAATCCTTCTATGTTTAATCTGGATGGTCTATAAAAAAATCCTGACCTTACAAAGCAAGACGTAACTTCTGACTAAAAGTGCCCCAGCAGGGCACAGCTGGCTGAGAGAAATCCTGTTCTGCTGGAAACTAGACACATGAATTTAGAGTCTGTGTTTCTTTGCTTCCAGCTGTTACTGCTTGTTGAAAAAGAGTCAGGTGCCGTAAAAGCCTTCAAAGCATAGATACAGGAGATTTACGAACAATAAAATTACATGCATGCACAACAAGGCTGAGTGTCCCCTGCAAACAGGGTGTAGGCAGGAGGAAGATACTACATCCTATTCCTTAAGGCTTCAAGGCAAGACGCTAATGACAGAAACAGGATCAAAATAAAAACCCAAGTTCTTATACTTTGCAGTTTATGTGCTGCATAACTACCAGGCTGCTTCTGGTGTAACTGGAATGATGGCACAATACACGCAGATATTCCCAAGCTGGAAGTAACTTAGTTGGAGTACAGTTTGCAGCACCAGCTGCACAACCTGTAGAGTTTGGAGGGACTCAGGCTGGAGTATGGATCTGGACTTGTGAACAATGCAAGAATACAGGCAAAAAAGAAAAATATTCTCATTTGCTCTCCTTGGACTTATACAGTCTAAAATCATGGGAAGTAAGTAGTCGGGAAGCAGGTGAGTGAAAGGCCCTTCCATCAGAATTGCATTGGCAGCAAGGTTAAGGTGGTGCAGAATTTTACTCAACCATCAACACCTGAGAAAAGGGAGCATCCAACCTGCTCAGAGAGGCCACATGCAAACTAATTTGCCAACGCGTTGCATAGGCTCAAAAGCAGCAGAAATACTGATACAAATCAATATTTAAGATAAGGTATAGAATTCAAGTATCCTATTAGCAATTTTGTGATACAAGATTGAATAACCTATCAGAGAACACTGGTCATACAATTAAATATTTATCATTTCAGAGACAATTAAAATTGATTCAGTGAGAATTTATGCTAATTTTTAACTGGCCTCTCAATCACTTGAAGTTACTATGGCAAATATTGAGTAATTACATACCCGTACATACATTCAGCCAGATTAAGTATTATATATCTAATACAATTCTGAGAGTTTAAGTTATAAATTGACTCTGATGCTGGAAACAAACCAACAAAAGTGTGCATACTGCAAACAAAGTGACAAGCAACATATGACCAAAAACAGTGCTAAACATTTCATTAACTGACTGTTGCTTTAATGAAGATAATACAACTTCAAATGCTAACTGGGAACATCAGACTCAAAAAGTATCGCTCCCAGTTCTAAAATCTACACCTGTGTACCTCTTCCTCCAAGGAGAAATAAGACTGAAGACCAAGCCATGTACAGATTACAGAGAAAACACACACACACATACACACACATGGCTTGGATATTTCAATAATAAAAGCTCTAAGACTCCTAAACACTGCATTCTGAGAAAGCAACATCCATGTCTCTGATTTTATAAGCCAAAATTTCAGAGTTTAAGTTCATCTATCATGCCCTAGTTTTAGGGTGCAAAAGAAATCCAATTTTACTCCTGTGGAAAACTTTGAATGTCTATCAGATATCAAGTCATCTCTTTCTATACAAACATTTAAAATCCTAAACTCTGATACACAAATTCAAAAATACTGTAAAGAAAAAAGCACAGGTAATATTAAGTATCATTTCTTCATGAATTTTCATGCTTCAAATTTTCTTTTTGTCTCATTGCTCACTTCATGAAAATTTTACTCTCCAACGCTAAGCTTACCCAAACCTTTGCATTTTCCTGGTTCTCATTATCAGAATATAAAAAGCTTTTGTTGTTTCTATCTACATAAAACATTGCCATACATAACTCCTTCAAATACTCTTTTCTTACAAACACTGTATTCTTGTGCCCTTTCAGTGTCCTCTGCAGAAGGAATGTAAACTTGGCTTAGTTTAGCTTTACTGCAGTGAAAGTTGATTCTTCTACATGTTTGCAGAAAGTGCCACTTTCCTGCTCAGAGAGCAGAGAAAATACAACTTACCTTAGTTTATACATTGCCACTTTATCGCCAGCTCTCTCAGGAAACAACTACTCAAAATTCCAAGCAGTCCCTCTCCCTCCTTACCTCTTTTTTTCACCCACATGTTTCTCATGGGTAAGTAAAACAACTCTTACCTACTGTCAGCTGATTCCTGCCTTTGGGTTTTGCAGCAGCTCACATGTGCACTTAATATTTTTAATTAGTATTTTAATAACATTTCAAGAAAGATCCTATGATCAAGGCAAATGGTAACCGCACAGGGACTATGCAAATTTTAGACCTAAAATCCAAGTAGTTCCAAGAATGCCGAATAATTTAATTCAACCTTTCCCTAGGAAAAATTCAACATCTAAACTTAGGCATGATGCAGAGGCCCAATGTTAAAGCCCAGCTCCTTACAGAATTAAGGGACTCAGAGCACAGCTATACAATGTGTGTACCCCTACACAGGCTGCACATTCTCCTAAATGTACTATTTTATAGGTGCCTACTATAGGTGTACTAATTTACAGACGTGAAAAACTGTAACATTGGTACTCTTCCTGATTTTGTCATTTCCACCATACTGTAACATGGAAGCCCCTTTAATAAGAAGGACCTAAAAATCTGAAGAAGAAAAAAGAAATCTATAAAAGTGCACACACACAAAGATACCCTGAAAACACCTCCACCAGAGGCACTGCCAGTGCTGGTACCTAGCTGATTCAATGTCAGATATGGATTTGCTGTGCTGTTCTATGTGCAGATTTGGTATTTCTCCACTCCTCCCAGAGTATATTAAAGAGGTAGAGTAGGACATAGCAGAGCTTTTCCACAAAATGTTGTATTGATTTTTCTACCTGGGGAAGGAGACTGTCAGTGAAAATCATCTCTTTGCTCTTCTGCCACATGGGAGAAAAGTCCTGCCCACCCCGCAAAAAAACCACCACCCACTGCACAGCTTTGCTTTAGCGAGTGCTTTGGGATACATTGACATGATATAAATGAAAGAAGAAATCAACAAGTAGTACCATACTCAAGACATTCTTGAAGTATTTACAAGGAAAAATACCATATTTCTCAAAACTCCTTAACCACTGCAGTTGCTGGAAAACACTAAATGAACCCAACAGAGGATTTTAACCGGAACAAATGCTTCACATCATCCTTTAAACTCACAGAAGACAGTGTGACCCAGTTCATTAAAATGTATAGGTAAAAAACTGCTACAGAGTTAAAAGGATGCTATTTTATTTTTTTCTATATTACATATCAGCTTTCTGAGATGTATACCTTTAAAAAATATTGACCATTAATACTACATAAAATTCTTGCACCTTATAAAAGTGAACATAACGCTTCTGACAGTCAAGACTGATAGTATTTTAATGGTCTTAAGGGAAGGTATGATGCATTATTGCATTTTAAAATGACAAGACAATAGTTACAAAATCATTTCAGAAAATCCTAGGACTTGAAAGGCTTTGGGCAGTTGTTGTTTCATATAACTATTATCCAACATGTTCAGTGTCAAAAAATCTTTCCCTGAAATGTGTCACTATGACACTCTGCAAAATAAAGTTCTACCTTGTAAAGTTCTACCTATCAGGAGTAGAGAGATCTGACACTAACCTAATTTCTAGACCACATATTTCTACTCAGAATTATACTGAAAAAAAAATCATAATGCCTCTAGTGAGGTGGATGATCTCAGCTGAAAATAGGCAGAACTAATTTTATTAGTTCTAGGGGCAACAATTTTTTCAAACATAATAAAATTTCATTCTTTGCGCTGACTCCCCCCATATACACATTTTCTATAATTCTCTCATTCTGCCCAGTTACTTGCAAGAACTGATGGAAAACTATTGCATGCAAATATCACTCATTTTTTCTAGAAAAATACAACTATCACAAGATCTAATGCAAGCTGCAGCTTATCTAATAGCCTCATCAGAAAGATAAACACTGGAGCAGAGGTCCAAAGAGGTTGTAATGAAAGTAAAACAACAGCAAGACAAGACCGTGAGCAACCTGCTCGTGGCACTGCGTTGCGTAGCAGCCTCGACCAGAAAACCTTCAGGGGCCCATGCCAACTTAAATTACTGCCTGTGTGAAATGCATTGCCATATCAGGAGGCAAAATGAAGAGAAAAAAATACATATTCCATTTCCATGTCTTTTAAGACAGTTAGAGGATCTAGTTATAAATGCACAAGATTTTTTTCTTTGTCCACAATAATATTTTGTTTATTTTATCTGTGAATATCATGTTGCAATATTTTGAAGGAGGAGGGTGAGATAGAGAGGTGGTATCTTCTCTTTAACTTCACATTATTCCTCCTAGGAATCCTTTAGCTTTCCTACTAGGCATGGAAGAAAACACTTGGTAAACTGTTCACAATCTACAAAATCTTTCCAAAATTATAAGCAGTAGTGCTTTGCTCAAAAGTAATTCAAGACATGAGTTGACCACCAACCAGAATTCTAAGCATGTCTCACTTTTGTAGCTCTTCTCAATCTCTCTAGCTCCAACATTCTTTTCTTATGCATGCCTTACTTTCACTCCAAGAGAGGCTAATATTAGCATGCAGTTTCAATAGCTTGTATATACAAGAGTGAAACTTTCCAGATTGATGGAGATATAATAATTGTGTTTTCTTCATTGTTATCATCCAAGTTTAACACACTGTCTTAACAAAGGTTCAGATGTTAACTAGCCACAATTGGTTTTCCTAGTCCAATATAAAAGTTGCTGGTTAATGAAGATGCTTATCACACTATAAACACATAGACTACATACCGACTAATGCAGGTAAGTAACACAACAAATGTTATTAAAAACGTGTTGCGTGTATACACTAACATAAGCGAAATATTGCTGTTCCGTGCTTATCTGAAATTGATCCAAGGCATCATAAAACCATTGTGTTCTACTGCTGGCACATAGATGCAAACTCAAAAAACTCAGGTAAGAAGTGTTGGGCCAAATTCTGAAAATACTCCCAGAAAGCAGCATAAGAAAGCACTCCTAAAGCCACTGATTACTACATGCCTCGTGCCTATGAGGTAAACAGGACTATTCTGCACGGTAACATTCAAAATCTGCAAAAGAGAAGGGTGTTAAAAGAATCTTTCCTCAGGGACAGGGTCTATGAAAAGTGTAACTGAAATAAGGCCCAGCGCAAAAACATTAGAGCAGATGCAAAAATACCTGCATGATCTTTATCAATACGGTTCAGGCCTTACATGAAAAGAAGAAGTATATGGTGATGGAACAGGAAATAAATCTGTTTTTAAAATACAAATCTTACAAGCATGAGCTTTTAAATCCAACACATATTACATAGATCTGGGGTTATCTATGTAAGATCTATTCACATTTTTAAAGATCTCTTTTTTTTTTCCCTCCAAACTACCAAGACTGGCACAAGTATCCATTTATTGATGAACATGTCACCTTAAAATAAAAATACAAAGAAAGAAAGAAAGCACATTGCCTGCTTGCAGTAAGAGGTATTTAAAATAGTTAAAATATCAGGAACAGAAGTCTGGAAATAGTTTTGATATTTTTGCTATTCTTAAAAAGGGTATTGAAATGCCCTGAATTTTTTGGTGAAAAGCCTCACTAATGACTGAACAACGATCAAATCCCTTCTTTCTTCTACCCACTTCATGTGAAGCAGCTCGTAGTGCTGTGGTAACAGCCTTGACAAACATTCTTCTGCAGATTATAGCTCAGTCTGAAATAAGAAATGCAAACATGTTTCCTCTTTGCTCTCCCTCCCGTCTCACAGTACTTTAATTGGTGCAAAGTTCTACTTCCTAGACTTTTTGTTAATGCTAATAAAGAGGCCCCTGGCGAAAAAAAACCTCAAATGACTTGCTCCCAAATCACATTTGTACCATCTCCTCTCAAGACACCTATTTACATGAAATCTCTTATAGTTTCTTCTGCCTGTATAAAATGCAGATGCCACTGCACATCAGGCCAGGGTTTGCCTCTTTGCACAGACAGTCCAAAACAGTTTTCCTGATCTGTTTCAACTTGAAATGTTGTCAATATATGGATTGTCTTGCTTTCTAATTCAGTGAAAAATCTAGTTTTCCATTAGTCTCTGCCTTTCTAATTTTCGATACAGCTTTACTAAATGTAATTATTAAAGGCAGATTCAAGAAAGCAATTACTGAGCTACTGGTTTGTATCTCTGAAGTCTTAATAAGGAACAAGAAGTTGAAGTGACAGAAACACTGCAAAACCTGTTAAAAAATACCTCCGTTTTTATTTTAATATACAAGCAACACAGAGACTACACAACAGACAAGTATGAAAAATTGTTTTGATTGGTATGTTTGGATTGACTATATAACTCCTTGTCATCCCAAATAAGTTTTAATCTTCACGTCATGTGTGGTCTATTTAGTTTGCATTGTTATTTCAGGAATGCAGAAACAGATTTTAAAATTATTTTAAAAACATAACGCATCAAGAGTGAGAGTGTGAGGAAGCATTTTATGTTCTTCGTCTGGGAATTTTCAAGGTTTTCTGGAGGTCAGTATGTTCAGAAGGGTTATAATGGACTATGAGATATCTAGTTTCAGTTGCCAGTGTTAATAATCAAATATTAGGGAGGAAAAAAGTAATCTTTGTGAGAAAATTTAACATGAAAATACATAGTAGACTAGTGTGAACCTAGTCTGAAAGCACAGAAAAGCACAGAAAGTTGCAGCAAAGCCTTTTTGCTCACTTCTAGAGAACCACAATAATCATCCTCACTTGATACTTGTGTGGAACCACACAGGACAGACCATCTGCAATATTATCCTACTACGTAAAGATCTTGCCCACCCTTCACTCCCTCCCCGCCTCAGCCCCCAAACTCCATTAGGCTAATCACCTTCTTTTCTTTCCCTCAAAAAAGTGTATAAAATCCTGGTCGAAATAAGGTAAATGGCAAAAGTTCCACGTAACATTCCAAACAAAAAGTAACATTCCACATAACATTCCAAACAAAAGTTCCACGTAACAGAGAACTTGATACCACTCTGAAGCTTTTCTAACACACAATATCACTGTTCACATCATTTTGGTCATTTTAATTATCAGAAAGACAATGGGCTTATCACTGCCCTTCACTTTCAAAGGAACAATACTGCCTCTAAATCAGTTGATGAGCAGGCTAAAATTCAGCTCAAAATCATTTTCTAATTTAAAATAACAATTGGCCTGTGCAGAGGCTTTCCAGCAACATCCTTTCCTTCAAAAGGGTCCATATACATCATTTGGAGCCAATTACTTTAAGGAGCAGGCTGCAGGTGACCTGCAGAGCTGCCTGGACGTTCAGGGCGCTCTGACATCAGCCTTTGAGCTGAGACATCAGCGGACGCCCCGCGGTGGCAGCTCATCAAGGACCCGTGCAGGTCACATCTCAGCGAGACGAGCAGCAGCCACATGGCGGTTGTGCAATGCCTGCAACAGCAAAACATCATGTTGGACTCGGAGGGTTTCCAAAATCCTTCTCTTATTATACAAGAATCTGATTTGCATGAAGAACATTAAAGTGTAAGTGTTTTTATAAAGAATGTGAAACCTCAACCAGATATGCTCAGTAACTAGCTTTGTCACTCATGAACGTGCAGTCACACGAGGATCCATGCTCATTTTACAAGCATTTTGCCAGCAGCTTCAGGAGCAGAGGTGGAGGGCAGTCGAGGGACCCAAGGCAGCAGAGCACAGTGCTACTACGAGGAGGTTAGAGTACAGGTGTCTGCTGTACATGTTACTTTAGATTGCCACAACTAAGGACTTTTTAAAATAGATGCCATTTTACTAATGCATTTTGTTTCTCTTCCAATTCACAACTTGCACATTTTCCTTCTTACGTGCTGGCAAATACAGCTAAGATGAGCTGTCTATGCTGCCCGGGAAGGATTAATCAACCCTAAAACAAAAAGCCAAGTACTATCCTCCAATTAGGATAGCTTAAACGTTTATCCAGCTCCTTCCTCCAAACACCACAGAAAAAACTTATCAGGAAAAAAAAAAAAAAAAAAAAAAGCTCTGGAAGTTTGGGACCTGTAGCATTAATTAGCCTGCGTTAAAATCGGAGCAGGAGTCTCTTCCACAGGGCAATACCCAGCAACCATAAAACGAACTACTGAACAGTGCCAAGCACTGCCTTCTTGTGTAATGCCAACAGCAGATGATACATCGTTGGAATTATCAAGCATAACCAACCAATCCAAATGAGAATAAAAGTGCACATTTCAGCTAGCATTCACCCTTGTGGAAAAATAACCATCATCTTCTAATTCTCCCTTATATTGTTGGTTTTTAAAAATTGTTCTAAGACACTTCACAGTCAAATACCACACAGTTTTTTGATCCTTGTAAGTGTGGAAAAAGTGATTTTAATAAAGAGTATGTTATCACAACCAGAAACCAATTCCATTGTGTACTGCCCAGAAGAATATTTCCAACATTCACCTAATTTTCCTTTATTTCAATTGTTCCCACTAGCCTTCAATTAGAACCCACAAATTAATCCCAAAAGAAAAGATTAAAATAAGATCTAACCTGTGAGTTATTTAGAACACGGTGACTAGTGTCCTCCTCTAATATAAAAAGTCTTTTTGAATGATGAATGACTGTGGTACAAGCTGCAATCATTTTGCTGTAGGTTTGCGGAAAATGAAAAGTCTTGTCTGCAGCAATATCAAATCATTTATACACAGCAGACATCAGCTGTCATTTCTGCCTATTCCATCAGTTTCTCTCCCCACCCCTCGCACTTCTTTCTTCAGTCTAGGTGAGCTGTCAAGTTTCTAGTTTCTGACGCGTATTTACATCATTCAATGATATCTGACAGTAGTGAAAGGCCACAGAAAACTGCTTATTGATCACAACAAAACTAGTTGACGGAACAGATGAGGTTGTATCACAGAAATGCAGCCACACTCAGGTGATGACATTTTGCTCCCCGGAATACAAGCGCTTAATGGAATACAACTTCATTATATCATGCCACTAGTGCTTAAAAGAATCGCACGGTTCTCATGAGTGTTTTGTCTATGCAGTGATGAGGACAATCTATTTGTACTGGTACCAATGTATTACTAACCCCATCTGCTTGTGAACACTTGCAAACTACCAGCCAATGTGTCCTGATGAATACACTAAGAGACACTGAAGACTCAATCTTGCCAAAATCTAATTGAGCTGACCTTTTAAAAAAAGATGGAATTACCATTTAGGGAGCCACATCTACTCAAGATTTAGTCCTGCAGAATTCTGGACTGCTTAGTAAAGACATTTTAAATGACCATTTTTATGCTTGGGACTGGTACAGTTTCCCAACGGAAGTGATAACCAATCATTAGCATTTCAGAGGTTATTATATCAACTTGCATGAGAGTCTTTCAAACTGTATTGATTTAAATGCTAAACATTGCTTGGGTACAGGCTGCCCACACAAATTCTCCTACAGCTAAAATGCTAGTTTTCTTCTTTTCATTACTTTTTTTTGTTGTTATCTTATTATCTTAGCATACAAAAAGTCATGTTAACATATACTTACTCTCCCAGAGTAACCTGTAAGTACATAAGTACAATATACAACCACTCTGCTAACGCTCCCCACACAATCTAATACTGCCACTAGCCTAAGTGAAAGACTCAAAGCAGTTTGCAGTTTACTTTGTGCTCAATGACTCAAAAAAAAAAAATCAGGACATTAGAACAAGTACCTGCAAAACTTGAGACCACAAAACTTGTAGAGGAAGTTAGAGATCAGCATGGACCTCAGAAGAACTCTCCTTTCATTCCACATCTCAGCAGACAGCAGTGAGCAGGGCTTTGTTTCAAAGAAAAAAAAAATCCAGAAGGCAAAAAGATGCTGAGAGTCCAAGAGTCTCTCTTCACAATGCATAAGTGCTGCCCAGCTTTCCTAAGGTAAGGCTAGCACTCAAGGTAACTGTTTATAATCAAAAGGGATTTCAGATTCAAAACAAAATTACTGGCCACCTCAGATATTTGGAAAATTATTTCCATTTCAAAAATGGAAAGCAATAAAAGACTCAGCTTGCAGGGGAGGTGTGTTCTATTACTTGACTTCAACAAACAGCATGAGACCAAAGTTCAGACTGCATCCAAGTCCTATATAACTAGAGAAATACAAGCTTCCAAAATGCCAGGGAGAGGCAAGTGAATAATATCTTAAAACAGAAGAATAAAACTGTATGCTATTTGTTGGTAGAAACAATACTGACTATCCTATACACGAAAGCATAAGCTAAAAGATGACAGTAATGCTACTGTCTGTTCAGCTGCGGCATTGCAGAAGCTTTTTTCGTATTAAAAGAGTAACCAAAAGAAGAGATTTCTTCACTCCCCAGCACTCTTGTAATGTGTCTAATGAAAGCAATTTAGAAGAATTTTATTATAAGACTGTGAGGCAAATCTTTGGGTTAAATCAGATTTTTCCAGGAGACACTTGGCAAAGTTTGGATCAAACTTCAGGTGGATAGCAAAGGACTTTCCTCAGTCTAATATAGCTTCCCTGATTATTTTCCAAAGGAAGGAAAGGGAAGAAAAAAAAGAAGGCGCTACACAACAGATACAAGACTGAACTTAATGTATTAACCCATGCAAAATATCTTTTCTATTTGATTTTTTTTCTCAGAGACAGATGAACCAATGCTACCAAAATTTAAGAACTCCAGTGTGTACCAATCACCTTTGACTGAAAACTTCAGCCCAGAAATTGATTATTGTAACGGTCACAGAAAAATGAAACTTGAAAACTGAAACTTGAAAAATGAAATGGGGACTTAATCAAGTTACCAGTTGGCTTTTAAATACCTCTTCAACAGTTTTCCATACTAAGCTCTGTCTACACTCAGCAGTAAATTTATCATCTCAGATACAATGCTTAACAGTCAGCATTTGCTTGCACATTCACAAAAAACATACATAATTAACATGGACAGATCTAGGGGGAAAAAGTAAGATAAAAAATAGTCACACATTCAATGTATGTAATCTCAAATGTCTGTAAACTCTCTGTAATCTTGTAGTTACTGGGAGGGGAAGAGGAAGCATTCCAGACAATGGACAGCAAGAATAAGATGCTCTTTTATTTTTATTTAAGAAACTTATTTTAGCAGTTACTTTTTTAAAAACAATGAAAACAAAGTTTTTCTGCATTTCTCTCATAAAGTCTTTTTACCACATAAGCTTTTATTCATAAGAGCTCAAAATTACCACGAATATCTTTAGACAAGAAGCTGCAGACAAGTTACATTTTGTCCTTTCCAAGTCTGTTCTTGCACTTGGGCTTCTATAGAAAACAGGAAATTCTCTTCATCTCAGTTGTCTGATACACATAAATATCTGGGCTCAAAGCCTTGACACTGATACTGATGACTGTGGTAATTCATAACTGATTAGTGGGAAAAAAAAAAAAACACTTCAAACCAAAGTGAACCTACTTTTAAATTAGTCCTGGATCTAGAACTGTTTGCTCCATCTGAAGTACAAAGGAGCTACCCAAAGAAAGCACAGAAGTATCTCTCTCTCTTCATTCAATAAAGTTAATCTGAGTCATCCTAAAAATTAAATGTTACTCAGTACTAATTGTTCTCCAATTTTGCTGGACATGCCTTGGAGTCATTTCTCACAGGAAAAGAAGATACATATTCCCACTGAAACATATAAAGGATAGGAAACACAAAAAGGGAAGTGGGCTGCAAACAGAGATTGTACGAAAGGCTGTTGTATGGACATATAAAGAATATGAAAGTCAAATACCATAAAAATACTTTGCTACTTCAATTTCATGATGATTGCCAGATCTCATAACAGTATTACTTAAGTTCTTTTGTATTCAACTTCTATGTTCCTGAAACAATCATCCATCTTTTTAATCGACTATAGCGAGCTATAATCAAAACGACTTGCTTGCATTTAGAGACATTATTTTAATACTCCTTTATTTCATTAAAGGAAAACATACATCACAGGCATTGTTTCTATTTTAGAAGAGACAAAAGACTTTTGTTTTCCCTGTGAATGATTCACAGAAAGCCGACATCACTGCATCTGACTTCAAAAGAACAGAGACTGACTCTTTATGACGGGGATATATGAACTGCGTAAATGCCCATGCCATTGCTCAAAGCATGCCTGTAGCAGTATCATCATTTCTTTCCAGACAGGCACACTAGCAGAAGCAATGACTTTTCTGTTTTCCTAGCTAAGCTCCATGGAGTTTAAGTCAAAGTCAAAAGAAAAACTAATGTTTTAATTCATTATGCATCAGAGACCTCTTACTTTGTCAGTGGAAAAGCATAAATTTTAGCGCCATGGGCTGTTGTCTTATAAAGGGATTACAAAAATACAAGTACTTAACACCTTTTTAAAAAGGAATGCTAAAAGATTAAGGAAAACAAATACATGTAGTTACAAATACTGACAATGTGATTTACCTACTTACAGAAAGCATGAGATGGTACAACCTGGACTGGATCTTTCCCTTTGAAAACATGTCCTGCAGGATGACTCCTTTGAGCGTGGGCCCAAAGACATCTAACTCAGAAGGATCCTGTGCCTGGTTCCCAGGTAGAGGATGTGGGACAAACTCAGCAGTGCTCTCCCATGCTGCATTTTGCTACCTCCTCCACCTTCAATCTTTTTACTGTGCTCCTTGCCAAAATTACTGATTTGTTTTCTATACACAGTTCAGTGTACAAATAACAACCCCTTAAACCAATAAGAAGTTTAGTACTGTAAGACAACAGCCTTTTCCTCCCCCCTTCAGTGGCCATCTCTCAACCATGATACGCTACGATATGCTAAGTTTTAAATGACCAAAACAACTCATACTTGAGGTAGAAGGAAGGAAGTAAAGCTGCAATTTACTTGAACTGTAATGAATTCACTGGAGATTGGGCAAACAAGCATTAGAAGTAGGAAAAACAAATATTCTCATGCTGTTTTAGAAATACCTAAACTGAAACTGAGGGGTTTTTTTGTTGTTGTTGTTAATAAATTCAAGTAACATCACTGAAAAGATGCTTATAACATTTTGTTATTGGATTGCTAAAGTTGTTATTCTATTCCAGTCAAATATTTGTAAAAATACTCTCCTACTCTTTGTCAGTTTCAGCTGCTTTGATATGGCTCTCCATGCTTTTTTAAAAAGAATTGCCAGATTCCAATGACTTGCTTGAATCAGAAACTGCACTCTTAGCTCCTGGATCTCAGCTAGGACACCAGGCTAGGATGGTTTTCCTGGAAAAAAGAGGGAACCTGTCCACAGATCATTTAAGATGAAGGTGTTTATTAGCTTCAATATATTCCTAAATAAGGAATGTAAGATGTAATCCCAAGATGTATATGGGAACTCCAGAAAGCACAAAAGCAGCACAGACCAACACACACACACAGAAAAGCTACTGTACTAGATGGGGAAGCAGAGATCATCTGAAGGGTAAGAAAATATATAGCCTAGCTAATTGCATCCAATTAGTGCAGTGTACAAAATTGAAAACGTTATGAAATCTAGATGCCCAAAAGATTACCAATAGCAACTCTCAGTCTTTGTATCTCCTTCAAAACTGAGTAAATGCCCCATTTATGAAACAAGATACATACACTTGTACATCTTCACCTTTAAAAACAAAATATTTCAAATGCTTACCCGCAAGATAGGGGGAAGGGAAAGACTTCTCAATATTACCATAACAGAAAATCTTTGAAAACAGATTGGTTATATATTGGTTTGAATTTACCACATTGATTATCAGCTAGTTGCACTTTTAACTACCTGCTTTAGAGGGATAGAACACATCAATTTCACTTAAAAGATATACATTTTAAAAGTAAAAATATGCTTGCTATGTTTTCACTTGTAAAAACTGTTTTGTTTCTTGAGTGAAATGGAATATGACATCATTGAAGCATTTAGGTGGTCTGTTATCTGTCTCACCAACTTTCCCATCTTCTTTTCAGCCATGAGACACTTTACTACGGTTAGGCTTGGAATTTTGCAGCTCCAGCAAGAGCCACTAACCAATCACTCAGTTTTTCAGCAGAATTTGAGGGTTGACTCATTCCCCATTGAAAGAGAATGTACTTTTCTCTAAGATTTCCTATTTAAGTGTGCTAAAATATTTAATGAAAAATAAAATGTCTTAGTTCCTAAATTCAATGCCCACAGTGACCCCTACTGGTCTGCCAAGCATCCAAGCAAAGCTGAATCACTTCACGCAATGAACTTGAGTTAATTCGCATCCTGTCACCTGAACCAGGGAATTTTTCAGATACAAACTTTGCCTACTTTATGCAAGTTACAGAATGACTGACACTAATAGCTCATCAAAGGTAGTAGTATCTCAGTGATTCCTATGGACTTGCAACGTAGCAATATCTTTGGCCGAGGGCCACAATACTATGAAAATTTAAAAATTCTCCAAGAGTTTTTCTTAAACAACATCAAGAGAAGCGAACTTTGTCTATTATAGTTTTCAAATTCCTGTTTAACAAGGATAGCAAATACTACAATAAGCAAATACTACAAAAAGAATATGATCATCTGAAGTACTGAATGCTCCCCTATTTTATATGCACATGTGCTTTCATATAAAAAATCAGTATCCAAGTATCCAATATCCAGAATCAATAAAAATTAGAAAACAGTGAGGCTTATATGCTAAGTGTATTCTAAGGACATTTCTTCAACCATCAAGCTTTTTAATAGCACACACAAAATTACAGGGTAAAACTGTGCAGGAGACAGAGCAAATGAAAAGGACATTTGCCTTGGACTTCATCTTGACCAGGATTAATTCCAAGAAACTAGTAAAAGAAAGCAGCACTGTTTTCAATTTCAAAGCAAGTCTTTGCTTAGAAAGTTTAAGGAACAGGACAGAAATTCAGCCTCTTCTTTCTGCCGTAAAATTTCTGAAAATTCAAAGTAAAGAATATTCTCTAATCACAGCCAGCTTACATCTAAACCAAGTCAGACCAGTGTTACACTGTGCTTGCTCATACCAGGAGCTTGTAAATAGCCTCATTAACTCCAGGTATTCAAGAGCAGCTAAACAAAGGCAAAGCCTGAACTTCAAAGTCGTTACAAGCAGTTTTGCCTATAGGCTGCCTCAGAACTTCTGACCATGAGTCAAAGCTGTTGCAGTACCATAGAAAGCTATTTTTAAAATGCATTCAACCAGTTCTAACTTAGCACATCAAATCCCTAGAGCCTTCAACAGGAGCTCAACATTTTATAGAGTTTTTATTTTTGGGAGCTGTAGTTAAATATTTACGATGGTACACAAAGGAGAATAAGAGAAAAAACAATGACATGCTATAAAACATTTAAGAAGTCTGTAACTCAACATTTCTTTTCAAAATTATACAGTGAACTTTGCTATGGTTTTCACTGAAATACATGGAGTACTGCAACATCACTGTAGAAGTGTGATTTTAGTCTTTATCAAAAAAAATGTAGCAAACTACTGGAGTTAAAAGTCAATCATTATAAAATAAAGGAATTAAAGAAATAAAGCAGTCCACGCACAAGTTAATCCCTTAACATTTAGTACCTTAGGGATAATGAAATGCTTGTTTTTCAGAAGTACCCTAAGTTCTTGTGGTCTGACTCACATCTGACCCTGGACATTTTAAGTGCCATCTAAATCCTCAGCTGACTGAGGAATAACTTCTTTATTTTGCACCCTCATCAGATTATCCCCAGACTGTACTAAAATGTTCATTTTTGTGCAAGTTGGTAACATTACTGTCCTTCTCCTTGATGTAGAAATAAAGCACTGAAGAAGTTTTATCCAAAACATTTGCTCACTCCAGACATCCAGCTTTCGATACTCACTACAAAGCTTGGCAGAAAGCTTTCCTATGTTATGACTTAGCAAACTTGAGATATTCAACTCAAAATGCTTAGGAGCCCATTTCTGCACCAGAAATGCTGCCCTGGGTCAAGAGAGGTCTCTGGGGACACGGACATCATGTTTTCTGCTCTCAAACAAACCTACAGGATAGGTTACTATGTTCTCAGGACACCTACTCCCTTCTGTGGCCTTAGTGCATCGAAAACTACTCTGTAATGTCCAAAACACCCACTCCACATGTGTCTGGACAGCCTGTGCACAAACTGAACTCTCAGACAAAAGCCACTTTTGAGGAGTAGATGCAAGTCACTAACCATAGCTAGAGCTTCATCCTCCTGATAAATCTGTCCAAATAAGGCTGTACTGAAATTGTACTCAAGGAAAATATTTATTTTTATTTACTTGTTCTAGTTCAGTCTTGGCTTGACCCAGAATTGGTGCCTCCAAAAGGCCAACAGTCAGACACCTTCAGCTGTTAAGCAAAGTTATCTGCCTACTAACTTGCCCTCTAAGAGAAACTGATGTATTGGTCTCCAATACCTTTTAGAAATCTGTTGAAAATTTGTTAATGGAATTGTACTCCACTACCCACAAATTAGAACCTGCAAACTACTACAGTACAAGAGGTAAAAAGTGGACTTTTGACAAAACATGAGAGAGAGACAGACAGAGAGAGAGAGAGAGAGAAAGAAGGAGAGAAAGAGAGAAAGAGACAGAGAGACTGATTCTACGATTGCAGCCTGAATAGATGTTGACTGTTTCCACCTATTTCTCCCATTGCCCACTGCAGTTTCACAAGTCTCCTGCCTTGAGAAATATCAATATTGTCTGTGAGGAATAAAAATCTTCTTCTATCTTACTACCATCCCTTGCTAACAATCACAATTCTAATTGTGCATTTTTGATTCAGTAAGTACCACACATCCTGCCAATGTACAGCAGTGAAAAGCAAGGGGTCTATAATCAGTGCTGAGGACAAACATTTTGCATTAAACCCTCTGTTTTAAAAAACTAATTTTTCAGGAATCACATGAGGTTCTTTGATCCTTTCACTATCATTAAGGGTAAAAAGCTAACTTTAAGCATGAACAAGTCAAAAATGAGCTAAGTCTAAACCTAGTACATGAATTACGCAGAGTATAAAGTGAAACTAAGCTATGTGTGGATGTCTCAGACCAAGAGCAGCAAGAGGAAAGGGGAATGGCAGGCGGTGTAGTAGTATTTTTATTGCCTTGCTCTATCTGCAACTTCTGACAAAGTACATGGTTTGAAATGCAATGGAGCAGATAGATCAGCACTCAACAGAATATATGCTGAAATAAGCATACAAGACCTTTACCGAAATTTATTACAAAATGCCTCCTATGTTAGATCAGAAAGATATCTACTAGTACTGAGCATGTAAGAAACAGGCTAAGAAAATAAAAACACATACCTGATAATTCTTTATCTAAACCTAAGATTTGATGATACCTACAGTAAGTTTTGCAGACAAAGTTTGTAACATGGCACCAGCTGCGTCCCTACTAATCCTTCTGAAATGCTCTTCCTTTCGTCAAAATAGAGTTCTCCGATCAGCTCCTGAATCACTAGGCAATAACTGACACAAACCCTGTGGTCTCTGTTCTGTGATTTCTGTAACTAGTAAACTTGAAGCGCCTTCCAACTTCCCAAGTTCTGAAGAGGCATGAAGGTAGACTATAAAATGTGCCAGGGTTAGGCATACATCTCTATCTTCTAAGCTCAGCTTCTTAGCTTCTAAGATGCTAACATTAGCAGAAAGGCTGCCACATAACTTTTTACTTCCATACTATCATAGTTGTCTCTCTGTGCCCCGTGCTCTGGGTGTCCCTGCTGGAGCAGGGCGTTGAACTAGATGATCTCTAGAGGTGCCTTCCAACCTCAACCCTTCTGTGTGTGATTCTACAGGAGATAGATGAGGATGCAGAGCCAGACTAAGGTTGGAAAGCTGGAGCACTGATCAGGCAGCGTCAATTGTCATTCCTGTCCCTGAATTGCTTTCCACTTCACAGGTAAGCCACCGATCTAGGCACCTCTCTGTAAGCTACCCATTTAGTAATTTAAATGTTGAGAGAGCACATATTTTACAGCAGAAGTTATATACAGGAAGAGGTGTAGGTAGGTAACTGTCGCATTGGATTTTCCTAATTTCTAGTTTGCCTTATAGGTAGGAAGTTTTCCCCAGTGTGTTGAACCTCCCTATGGGCATTATCACTATATATGTGTATGTACAGTTATGGAAACAGACAGAAATTCTTCACTGTTGCTGTTTGCAACTGTGAAGAACTAGGCAAGGAACATGCTGAATACAAATGCTTTACTGAACAGTATTAGCAGTGTTTAACAAGACAAAGTAATTCAATATTACACAAGTCTGTTCCAAGGACTGCTCTTACTCCAGAACTTAAACTTCCTTGGCGCAGGAAAGAAGGTCTTGGGAAGAGAAGGAGCTTGCAAAAGTGTCTCCTCAGCAAACTAAAGAAAAGATGTTCCTTCTTCTACAGCCAGGTGGAGAGAGGGAAGCTCATGACTATTTTACCAACGATGTCAGCAAGAGATGCTTTAACAATCCCAAGGAGACCAAAACACTCTGGACCATACTGCATACTGCACTGGACCATACTGGACTGTTTAAGCCAGACATTATGAGCCCTGTCCAGGAGAGTGGCCAAACATGAAAGCAAGCAATCACAGGCTTGTCTATCTTTTAGCGTCAGGACCTTCCTCATTATCTGTTACCTTCCATGGGGGAAGATGGACTAGACTTTCTAGAGGTCACTTCCAACCTTAACCATTCCGTGATCAGTGATGAGACTACAAAACACACAAGAACCATCAGCTCAGAAGGAACTCAGACACTAACGCAATCTTTTTACAAACAAGATGGGAAAAAGCAGCAAGAATCACTGATGGTGAACAGTATGATAGAAAAAAAGGAAAAGGTTTAGAAAGACTTTGCTGTAGCCTGGCCAGTTGGACTTCTACAGCCTTTGCTTACACATTTTCTGCATACACTACGGTCTTTTTGATTTGCCAGTGCTGACTGACCCAATAACCTGCTCAGATCTATTCTAGTGAGTTTTCTAGCTCAATGTACTATCTCCAGGCAAGATCAACCACACTTCTTACCGGGGACAGAAACATCTAAGCCCTGCAAAGTCAAACATTCTGCATCCTATGCTGGAAAGCTATTCCCATGCTGCAGTATCTTTCAAAGCCTTAAGTATACTTAGCATATTTCTTGTTTCTTTTGGTAGATGGAACAAGAAATTGCAAGCATAACTGTTTATCATTTCCAATCCACAGACTGATCACTTCTTCTCTGCAACATCCTTTTATGTTACTGAGGATTTTTACAAAACTCCTGTTCAGCATTTTCCTTTTTAGATTTAAACCAATCCCATTGTGGTCTGCTCTTCTAATTGATTGAACACCTAAAAAGCAGTGTCATAT
>NW_010578152.1:465698-476868 GCF_000705375.1 Tinamus guttatus | reverse complement strand
GAAGTACCTAAAACTGGACATGGCCTTCTAGCTTAGGTTACACTCCACTTGGCATTAGTAAAGAATACTGTTCTCTTGCACTTTGCATTCTGGATATAGATTTGTCTTTTGTGTGACAGCATGATGTTAGTGACCCATGATCAGTATGTGACCCATGGTTCAGTCTGTGATGCATAATAAATCTCAGGTCTTTTCAGGAAGGACTGCTACCTAATCAGTTGGATCTTATTATGTGCCACTGATTATTTTTGCTAAGTGTAACACTAAGTATAAATTCCTACTGAATTTCACACCATTTTCCTTTTTTAAAAATAGTATTTCCAACTTACCAAATTCATTTTTAATTCTGCTCTTGTTCTCTAGCACACTCACAGTCACTTTCACCTTGGCGTTGATGGTAAATTTAAATAAGCACACTCTATTCCATCATCCAGGTCATTAAAACATTGACTCATACAGCACTGCAAAGAGACCCTTCTGCAATGCTAACCAATAAATCCTTGCATTGCTCGTGTGCATGGCTTTCCAGATACCTGCGCCCACATGCGTGCATGTGCACATCTACATTCCGCCTCTACCTGAATATTACAAGTCGTCTTTGATCTAAGTAATTACTTGGGTTTGGTACTTCGTTACTCATTAGCCATTTAGTTTGTTTGTAATTAAAGCAAAATTTATAACTGTAAATAGCATCTGCACAAGAATCAACCATTTTTACTTAAATAACAGCATATTTTAACTAGAAAATACAGAAGAGCCGTTTTACTGATGCGGGTATAAGACAACTACTATCAAATTGCAAAAATTCACATGGTTTTAATAGTTCACGCTACAAAAACTCACCAAAAAAAAAAGTCACCAAAAATAAAACCAAAATACATTCACAAGAGTTCATCTACCTTAACCTTTAAAACTTTTTTTCATTTGATATTGAACGGTGAATTCTGATCCTCATACAGAGTTTCCTGGAGGATTTGTATAATACTATCGCATTTTTAAAATATATTTAGAACAGAATGAGAAAAAAATATGCAAGCTCATTTTAACATTTTGCTTAGCTAAGGAAAACTGCTAAGCAAATGTGGAAGATGAAACAGGAAAGAAACTGACAGAACCTTCGCAGACTTGCTAGCGGGGTGCTCAGAGTTACACTGCTGTCTGAAATTCCCTAGTTAAAAGTAAAGAGAAATGGTTTTCTGCTCAAGCATTTTTATAAATCCCTCAGAGATACCATAAATATTGATAAGAACATTTTTAAAGCAGTCAGTTAAATATTTAAGCATAAGCATGCTCACCAGACAGATGTAGAACAATTAAATAAAAATCTGCTCCTTCTCTCCAGATAAATCCTTGTTAACCAAAATGAACATGTTAAAAATTACAAGATTCAGTGATCTGGCAGTTTTTAAGAACAGATTACTGACATGGTTTTGAATGTTGCCTAGATGAAATCACTAACACTAACACCTTTGCATTAATCGATTGGTGTCAGCAGAATTCAGGGGAGCTATGCTGCAGGCTCCAACACCAAAGCGGTAATCAATTAAGGAAGTCAGCTGAAGAAAAAAAAAAAAAAAAAAGAAAGAAAGATCAGAGTTGTCAATGTCAAAACAATCTCTATGGTGTCAAAAGAATAATAAAACATATGCCACGTGCTTATTTCATAAATGCACACATACACACATGCTAGACTACTAAAGCAGTCAAAAGATTGTGTTATTCAGCAATTCCCCCATAGTGATCAAAGCCAATGAACTAACTCTTCATAAATCTATATTCCAGAGAACATTTATAATTGTACTAGCTCTTCTCTCTTTTCCAGTATTGAGGAGCACAACTGTTAAAAACACAGGGATTTTATGCAGAGAATACTAATTACCAAAGATCTAGCAGAGACTTAAATACCAAGAAAAGAGGGTGACATGCACACAGGTTAATCCCGTGAAATTACTTAGTATCTTTTACACCTCTTACTGAAGTGTTTCTCTTTTTGAGCAAGGAAGAACAATGCCACTGATTTTCTTTCATATATTCCACCTGTAAACAACTACTAAGCACGAATAATGCTGCTATGTTAAACAGGGAAGCTCTTGACCCTTCCAGTTAGCAAAGATGACTGCTAACGCAGCTGGGTGCTGAGAAGAGGGGTGTTTTAACACTCAAATAGGGTTCTCATTTCCCCATACTCTTTGTTTGGCTATCACCATCATGAGGGCCTCTACCACATTACATGCCACAGAAAGCTACCTGACACAATCTGCAGTGCATTCTTTACCTTCCACAAGTAAACCATCAGAATCTATTAAAATTACTTTACGCTGATAGCACTAGAGACATGACAAATCACAGGCCAAGAGTCAGATACTGAAGAATGTGTCTCAGGGCTTTGGGGCCAGGCCCATTTGCAAGCAAATGATATTGTGCAAAGCTGGCATGCTCAGTGCATGACAAACTGATGCAATTTCAGTACTGTCGCAGGAGCTGGGCGAGATCTCTCTGATGCTGGCTATGGTGAGTGTACAGAATTGTGCAGACTTCCCAGATTTGAATCATTGGGGGCTGAGAGAGCTTCACTTGACAAGTCACAAATAATTACACCACCCTCTTGTTATTGTACTCTATTATTTTGCAGCCCTTATCTCTAGGTTCTGAGCACTCATGAACAAGCAAGGTCACTTCTATTTTGTCCACAATGCAACAAAACATTGTTCTTTTGTGATATGATAAAACACAGTCGTGCAGACTAAACATTTTTATCAGGCCCATTTTCCACTTTTATTAGCAACAACAACTTTGGGAGCTTGTTAGTAGAAGAGTAGAGGTTGGAAATAACCATGCAGGCAAGTTCATGAGCTTTTCACTTAAGAGTGTGATACAGCTATCTCGTTATTGTAAAAACTCATTTGAGAAATGGGGCATTAAGTTCTTAGCCCTTAACAGATAACAGTTATATCTGTGATTACTTTAAGCAGGTTTTTACCCCCTTTCAAATCAGTGAGTTTTGACAATTTATTTAGCGAGTAGCAAAAAATAGTTTTGAATGTGCAGGATGTTGCCAGCCATTTTCCCAGACACCAAATCTTCTCAAAGGCTACAGTTGCTGCATTTTTAAAACCAGTTCACAAAATGTATTATTCAAATCTCTAAGCAGTTAGGTAAGTTCTGTTTTGTCATGTTACCCACAGAATGAAGAAAAAAAAAGTGATTATATCACATTAAAAAGTGGCAAAAGAATCAGGGGTGGTTTTCATAGTTTAAGAATCCAATATTTGATAATCTTTTCTTAGTTTGCTGAACATTTAACTGCTTCTGATTCCTACCAATGCATTCTCTGTATGCTTATTTTCCAGATAACTATATAACAGCAAGAATGGATTAAAAGGTAAGAAAACGTTAAAGGATTTTTCTTAAGTGGAAGTACTGAACCAGGAACATAATACCTCACTTGGTCTCTCATTCAGCTCAACGTAAGAGCTCCATTTAAGAGGAAGAGAGAACTCCTATCCCCACTAAAACTCCTAACAAAGTCGCTACCAAGTTCTCTGGTTAGTAAAACATCTCTAAATATATTCTTTCCCTCAACTTACACAAAGAATTTACTGCAGAAGTCAGACATCACAACACATCTGCCAAGGGAAGGTAAAATTTGAAACTATCCAAGGAACAGATTTTGATGTGGAGGCAAAATACGGAAGCAAAGAATACAATACAGCATATTCAGCAATACTTACGAAACTACTTAGGCTTTACAAATTCTATGTCAAACAGGAATTTTAAAACACTCACAGGAAACAGTGAAAAAAATGGACTATGCTGTTGCCACACATCCACATTGTGAGTGATCAGCAAAATGAAAGGTCTTTGGTATTTTCTACTCAATATGAAAATATAACATTTTATTTTTTACTGCCTTTTCTGCTCCATCATCATGGCATAGAATGTGCTCATATGTTTTAGAGACATAAAAGATCTTTAATTAAAAACTATTTTTAAATTTCTCCAACATACTTTTAAGAACAAAATGATTTTCAGCCAGTGTGTGTCATCCCAGGATATAATTTTTCTTAGAATGCGAAAGAAATCAGAAAAAAAAGAGGAAAATATATTTTCTGATTCTCTAATTATAGTCTTCAAACTTGTACTACAGTTTTCTTTGAATAGCCTCTTTTTCATATATTTAAACCAATGTAAATATTTTTGTAACATTCTGTGACACTACTATAACTCTATTATTCAAAAATAAAAGAATTAAATCTATTAATCAACAATTAAAATGCGCATATGCTCCTTATATTTCCATCTCCGAGGAACACGAAAATTACACTGTAATTATCCTGACTACAAGGAAAAAGTATGGGAAGAGACTTAATTACTAAACAAAAAAGGTAAGGAAGAGAATCCAAAGGCAAACAAATAGCTTTGTGCAAGACCAGAAACAAACTCCAGGTAGCTGAGGTACATTTGACCATTTTTCATAAAACCAGTGTGCTGCAATCAATACAAATTTGTGGCTGAGCAATTGATTGTTTTATTATATAATCAAGATTCTTAATTTGGCCTTATGTAAGAGATGATGGGAAAGTTTTGAATTTCATTATTTTCCAGTTGGAGGATACTGCCCTGTATGAATACTTTCCTGCCCTAGCCTAAAACACAGAATCCATTTTTCAAAAGAGAATCAAACACAGCAGGGGACAATGATTATAAAAAGGAATGAACGTAAATGAATAATTCTTACCTGAGTTTTCGAAGGTCACTAGTAGGAGAAGGCTATCATAGCAGTCTTACACCATTTTCATTATACTAAAGAATTCAGTAGCCAATGATAATAGAGTTAGGAATAATCATTAATTTCTACCACAACTGATCAGGCAGAAGAGTATTACCAATGCAGCCAACATCTTTTGAAAGCAAGCTGTGAAACTTGCATCAGGAAAATGTGTTCTATGCACACAGTTTACCAACTCTCACCTATAAGCCCTGGTCTTAATCGGGATCTGCAGACATTATAATATTCAAAAGTCTGTGATGAAATAGAAGGTGCGACAGAAGTTTTATTGTCACTTCTTATAACGCACTTCTTTATATACAGACTGGTGGCATTTGGCATCCAAAAACTTCTTGGCGAGATTTCCTGTTCACAAGTTTTTAAGAGCTGAAAGTTGTTTTGAACGGGAGGGGGAGCTCTCACTGCACAAGCAGAGGGAAAAAAAATGTGTGTGTGTGTGTGTGGTGAGGCGGGGACGATGAGTGCTTTGGAATAGGGAATGGGGATGCTGCTCCCTTCTCATAACACACACTTTCTGTCACATCTTATTTTAACATTTTAAAATATTCAAGCAATGCTGTTACACACAAAATAATCTGTTTAAAAAGCACACACAAAAACACAAAGAACAGTATAACGGTTTACCAAATGTGACATAGCATTGTATTTAGGTATGATTGCTCCAAGAAAGAGAAGTCATGCTGTAGCTACCAGGCATTTATCACCAGGAAACCTAAGAACCTAAGAAACAGTTCTTTAACATACAATGCACACTCATGCTTTCATTTCCCTTTAAAAAAGTGCTTTTTTACAGTAAATGAAAACATTTCTGCTTTATCAGAAAAAACCCTCTTTCAAAATGCTCTACAAAACACTATTTTAGTCTTCCCTAAATCCCAGAAAGTTAAGTCTTACCAAAAATTGAAAATGCAAGTTTAATACAACTCCTCTTATCCTTCCTATGGAAGGATAAATACCCACAGCAAGAATATCCAAAGGGCAGTAACTGGACCATCCACATCCAAATGCAGCACAGGAATTTTAACATCAAGCACCCTGCTTCTCCAACTTGTTTTCTTTACAGCCTCATCACTCCAAATGTGCCACTAAGACCTTTCTTGACCTAAGCTGACTTGCATCAAGACTCTGACTAGATGTTGTCCTTTTTGCTAGTAGGAAACACAATTAAGTCACTAGATTGCGCTAAAAAGATCCATCATTTTATTTTCTATTTCTTGTGCATTCCAAGGTAATCATCAGCAAACCCCAAAGAAGGATTTATACACATTCAGCAAACTTTTAAATTCCTGCATATAAAATCTCAAGAAGTTTCTTAGAAAGAGCGTCTTCAGGTTGAGAAGGATCTGAATCACATAAATTACTAGCACAGATAACATTCTTCATAAAGACTCCAAAAATTAATATCCATAAGCAGATGGATATCTGGTGGTATTTTCCAACCAAATTTTGAATTGAATTTGGAAGAACTGTCATTTAAAATTTCCAGCATCTCCAGAAATACATACCTGTTATTAAAAGCGCAATTTTCTAAAATTGCTCTTGCAATATTAGCTTAATTAACTTAATGTCTCAGTCACTAGTTTCACTTGTTAGGTGAAACAGGTCACATATGTTAGTCACGCAGGTGAAATACACATCTGATTTTTTTTAAGGGCCTCACCAAATACTTTACATAAAACTGATATAATTAAATACTAAAATTCCAAAATATCATAAATGTCATTATAATGCTGTCTAATTATTAATTAAACCTGAAATACAATTGTGTGTGGCATTGAAATATTCAAAGGTTCATTAAAATGTGTGTTACTATAATAAAAAAGGAATAGAGTTATTACATCTTTCCTTTTGTATTTACAAGCTCAGTATGTCCTCGCTCCTCCCAGGATGAAAAGACCAAATGTATGGTTACCATTAGCCCTGTTCATGAGATTTCACAGGAATCATAACTTGACACAATATGGACAGAAAATAAGAACATAAACGGTTAAGCTTCAATTCTTCTGATGAAATATTTTGACATGTGGTGCCATACTAAAGTTTTAGTACTACCTCTCAAAAGATGCAACGACATTCAAATATATCTTTATTGTGACCCGTGTTGGAATGTTCTTTTACTCCCAGTCTTTCTGAAAACATAACTTCCTCATCAAAACTCAAATGCGTAAGCCTTGACAGAGAAATGGGAAATAGAAGTTTCACAGTTACGCTTTACTGGAAAAATATGTAGCAACTCTTGCTCTTTCAGGAGGTAAATTAATATAGATAATCATTTTGCTGACGTTCATCTTACTTCTAAATATCCTACAGAGTCCATTGAAAATGGTTTCTTAAAGGTATCTTACTTGGCCACTAGGACTTTAATGAGGGCTTTTTTTTAAGCATATGCACAGAGACCATAGGAGCTATATGTCTGTCTAATCCATCACCACTCCAAACCAGATTAAATGAATATACAGAAACGGCTTTAACTGATTGCAATGTATGCATTCAATCAGTTCCTTTTTCTCCTTGGTTATACTTTTTTCAAGTTCAACACCTGCCTGCTTCACACACATTGCAAAACTCTTTGCCCTATTTAATGTATTTTCCTGTTGTATACAAAATTATCTGTTTTATTCCCCTGACCTAAATGGCACTTTCAATCACAGTACTTTTTTAGCCTAATTCACCAGCTCTTTTAATCAATTAGTGCTTTTTCATTAGAGTTGAAATTAAAAAAAAAAAAAAAAAGGCTCATTCTGTATTTTTCTAACATTACAAAATCACAGGTACCTGTCAAATTATCTTTATAATCTTCATCTTCCCACGCAGGAAAGAAAACATTTGTACAGCATGGTGCCCTTGCAGGGACACCACAACATCTAAAAGCTCTCTGTGAAGGCAAAAGAAAGATCTAAGTGTTGCTAAAATGAGTCTAATTTTTCTATTTACATTTCTTGACAACCTGGTGAATTTATCACTGTCACTGACTTCAAGAGAATTTGTGACACACCGTAACACTTGTTGAGCTCTTGCAAGTCAGACTGGTAAGCAGGAAGTCTTAATATTTGCAAACTTCCGACCCACTAAGGTGGGCACAAAACTTGGGCAATTTTTGAAAATTGCGAAGTTTTCATAGTCGAGAGATTCAGTGAGAGGGTTATAACAGCAATACCTCCAGTTACTTTTATATAAACTCATTCACATATTCTCTCCATGTTTTATATCACTGATACTTATAAAATGAACTTGCTTCCATCTATAATCCTTTAGATTTACCATATGCTATAGTAACTCACTTTTAGGTTTCATATGGAAGAATACCAAAAAATTTCTCCTTTTGACTCAATTAATATTAGGACATATTAGGACTTCAACATTAAGGAATCAGGAAATATATAAGTTACAACAAACTTTAAGTCATTATGGTACTACACTTCCATATGCAGGAGTACAATCTAGTAATGACTCTGCTGCTTCTACAGACCAGAAAAAGACTGCAAACTTTTAGGAAAAAAAAAAAAAAAAAAGGTATTTGAGACTCTGACAGGTTACATCCTACTTCACAACATTTGAAAGTTTGGCAGCAATTTGGGGAATAATATTAAAGTGTTAATTAATAATGCAGTAAGCACATATGTCAGTCAAGCACAACCTCTGCTCTACAACCCATTTAGATGTATGTCACCTTGACCTGGAACATACCACTGTAAAAAATTCAGGTCAATATAAATCAAGTGTACACTAATTTATGCAGCAAGTTTCCTAGCCTCTGAATCAACATTAGAAATCTAACTAGTATTTATTATTCTGTTATTGACAAAAGGAGCATATTTAAATGATAACAAGAACGCATGGGTGTCATTTTGAAGTTGAATTGTTCCCTAGGGATATCCTTAGTAAGCGTCTACATTTAAAGGTCATTCACTGCCAAATTATGAACAACTGTTGCATTTATTAGCATAGGCTCAATAGTTTGGAAGTTAGTGTCATCAATTTAAACTGACAATGAAATCTGATTGCCAAAGGGAAAACAGACCTTTTCCCCATTCTTTTTTTTCACTCTCTCAGGTATAGTCCACACAAAACTGGAACAAGTACAACTATAGCTTCAACTATGCCAGAGAAAAAAAATCAGAGTTTTATGCCACTACAAGAGCTTGGGTAAAGCTGCATTCCTGAAAGAAAGTCAGGAGGAAACAAGTTCCCCACATACCGTTTTGACAGAATATTAACTCAAGCATTGCATTATACAGGCATCTTCTCTCTTCCAAATCATTTATTTCCTTTGACCAACCTTTCACTGGACAAGACCCTGCTCCTTTTACTTCTCACTTTCTCCCCTTAAGGAGCAGTTTTTATTTTCTGTGTCAAGTTGCTTCCACCCGCCCCAGCTCCAAAAGGGCTCTAGCTTCTGTAGCTAAGTCATGCTGACAGGTCTTTGCCTATCCCACTTTCCAAGGGCTGTGTTGCGGTACCAAGAAGGGAAATTAAACCATACAAGGCAACAGGTTTTGAGAGAGTAAGATAAACCTACTAGCAAGGTGGTATTAAGCTTCCTCAAAGGAGAGGACAAGCACCCTTTTCCACCTTTTATTTCCAGCTAGGGAGTATAAAATGTGGCAGGATGAACACCTTCTAATCTTACAATAACTTTTTAAATTCAGCATGTACAGGTAGTCCCACAGAGGTAAAAGAGACTAATAATTCACAAGTCCTTTATCTTCAAGATCTTGCAATGCTCATAGTTTATAGTGGTATCTACTGAAACTATGGCTACTTCTGATCATTAATCCCACATAAAAAAGACCCAAAAGGAAGAGAGCAGATGCAGCCAGGACACTGCAACATTTATTCACAGAAACACATCAAGCTAAATCATCTTTTGGTTCAATGCAAAATAATTCTTAAGTCCATGTTTTTCTTACATAAGTATCTCTTCCCACACTGTATCTTCTGAGCTAGTACAGAGAAACAGTAAGCAACAGTAAGTTTTAATGAGCCACTGCTTTACTGGAGGGAATGCTTATCGTGCATTCCTTTGCATTAGCCACGAATTTCTATGCCTGGGACAAGATTTATGCAAATTTTTTAACAGTATAGCATATTCTCACTTCCATCAGAGTATGCCTTGCTCATGTAAAGTCAAGAAATTCTTTAAAACCAAACCAGTCTGATTTTCTGAAGAGACTTCCATATCCTCTCCCACAAGGATGTCTGACCTAGAACTTCAGTTGTAACTGGAATTACAGTTTCATCGTGTGAAATCCTTGAACTAATGCTTCTGATACCTGCATCAGGGTTGACATGACATGTAAATAGAGCCCCAGTGTGCTCATCTTCCTAAAGAGGCACAACCATCAACACAACAATACATATTAATCTCTACTGAACCAGTCCAAGTTTATACTGGCAAGTTTCAGACAGGCAAAAGCCACTTTCTACCAATGACCTCAGACAACCAATGCTGTAACAAGCACATGGCTCTGTTTTCAAGATTATAATATGTTTTCTAGAAAGATACAACTGCATTTCTAATTAATTCTATAAGGCTTAGTCAGCAGAGTCTTACACATCAGGCATCCATGTAGTAGATATAAAAATTGAAACAAAAACTAGAGACAGCAGAATTGACAGATAGTATTATGTTAAAAACAAATACTAAATACAAATACAAAACACAAATACTAAAATACCTACCAGTATAGGTATATCAACCCGCTACTGCTAATTTCACAGTTTAGTGGCTATGGCATCAATAAACAACCTAGAGGCCACAGAGGTTGAAGCAAAAGAGCACCCTCATATTTGGCTAACCTGCGGTGACTTAACTTGTAAACCTATGTACCTAGAGGTACAAACTTCTGTCATGTGAGCAAAGGTAAACTGCGTGTTGTAGACCTCAAAATCTCCTCACAGTCGGGCATGGTTTTGCCAATAGAGAAGAACCAACGACATATGGCATTAACATGAGACAGGTGAGGTTATTACCAGGCTCACTTCCTCCAAAAGGAGCAATGGAGAACTACAGTTGGGCTCTACGCAACTACACCCGCAGCTCCCCATCTTTTGTCTGTTCTGTGATAGCAGATTTGCCCTGGCATTTCTTAGCACATTCAATAAAATAAGCTAGTTTTGAACATCCACCTGCAGCCAAGCGCCTTGTACTTTGGTTCAGCACATCCCAGGCAGCCCCAAGAAACGGGTGCAAGGTCTTTCATCCCCCTAGCTCCGTGGGACTGCCGGGGTTGCACGGACCCCTGGAGGCCCCACTGCGGCCGTGCCCAGGTGGCTGCCCCGGGGATGGGGCTCCACGCCCGGGAGCGCCCGCTCGGGAGTTTCTTCCCTACAGAGCTGGCCGTGTTACTGGTTTGCGCTCAGTGCCCCCCGCGCCCTTCA
>NW_010578152.1:436214-465464 GCF_000705375.1 Tinamus guttatus | reverse complement strand
GTGACGCCGGCCACGTGACAGCGCCGGAGGGCGGAGCCAGCGCCATGGCGGCCGGTGGGCGGGGCCTTGGGCTTTGGGGAGGAACGCGGGCTCCTAGCGGTGCGGTGACACCCCCATCCCGTAACCGCCACAGCCCCTCCGGGGAACCGCAACACTCGTTGTGTCCAGCACCGAGGGAACGCGCTGCCCTAGGAGTATCTCCAAGGAAACTTCTTTATGTAGGAGAGCAAAACTAGCCCTTTCGGAGACGCTGCTTATTCGTTTGGGAAATCAAATAAAACTTACTCTTCCTTTGAGAGAGTTATGTCGATAATTTCGAAATACTGCAAACCAAGAGGAAAGTGGACACACTCAACCCGTTTAGCGGGAAATACACAAGGTGACACCTGCAGCTCTCACAAATGCGCAGCCCCGAAGTCACAAACCATTTAGATAGAACACCAGGTGACAACAGACCGCAGCTGCATTAGCGAGATGGCTGTACTCTTAAACCGCACCTTCCAAGGCTTTATAAGCAATCCCCAGCGCATGCTCTGCTGGACGCACGGTACATATACTAACAAAGCTGGAGTCCGTTTAGCATGTTTCAGTAGGCACGTTGAAAAGAAATTTCATGCCATCATAAATGTTACCTTCTGGCAAAGAAGGCAAAAGTCTTTGGGCTTAGTTTCTTCACCTAATATAAAATGGATGGGCAGAAGGAGTAACTTATGTTCAAGAAACATGTAGAAGAGGTGCTTAGGGCCATGGTGGCAATGGGTTTATGGTTAATCTCAATCTTGACAGTCTTCTCCAACCATAATGATTCTATGATCCTATGATTCTATATCTATCATAGGATGAAACACATTATCTACACATTATCTACATTTGAGAAGCGAGCGTACAAAAACCCAACTCTCTCCCTCTCCCTCTCTCTCTATATATATATTTGTGGTTGTTGGTATCTAATAACCAGTAAATTTCCAAAAGCTACTTCCCCACACAGTGTAGTAAAACTTAGTAACAAAGAAAATTTGGAGACATTAATCTTGTTTCAAATTCAATAATGGAACTTTTATCTGTGCATCAGCCAAGAGGAACAACAAAGATTACATGGGGAGCTGAATTCAAATAGATCAATATGTTTTGGAGTGTTAAATACTTAATTTGTACAATGTATCATCATTAGTTGGCTAATCTTGAAAGTCACACTTGAAGAAAAATTAGGATTTCTCCACACGGCTGACAAACCAATGATCATCTTTTCTGTCTCATAGTCTTAGGGGCAAAACAAACAAACAAAATCCAACCTGAAGAATATTAATTCCTAAAATACAAATCAACATCTATGCAAATCATAGATCGTCTGAAGTGCACAGGAGTACCATCCAGGCCTCTCGTTTTTCAAACCTAGTTGTAGGAAAAAAAAAAAAAAAGAGTGGAATAGAATTTCAGTATAGCTTGATTTCCAAAATCAGATTTCAATTCTATCTAAAAATTAAGCATGGCTTTGAGGGAAAAAAAGAAAAACAAACACAAAAAAACCCAAAATTTCTTTGGCCATTTTTATTCTTTCCCTGTCTCCCACCACAGCTTTTAGTTTTCCTCTATCCAGCTGTTGTCTCTGTGCAATTCCCCTTAGGAGAATTTGGCATCTTCACACAAGGATGAAGAGACAATAGGTGAAAGCTATCCGAATAGTAACATTTCTCCTTGTCTCCTCCTCACATATCTCTTTCTTTCATCAAATGTTCCATTTTATGTCCATTGCCTAAAGTTGTAGAGTCCTGAAATTAAATATTAAATAATAACTAATATTATTAATAATAATAATAGAGGAGAAAGAGCTGAACAGACATTGGCAACAGTTCCCAGTAAGTAAGCTTCACTATTCAAGGACTCTCCAAATGGCTAGTTTCCTGATTGAAAGGAAATGCATAGGCAAAGGCATATAAAAATTCTAATCAAAGTGATAAGTAAGGCACACATTAAAACATGAGCCCAGATTAAATATATATATATATATACACACACACACACACAGTCTTTGATAAGAACACAGTCAACCTCAGTGTGCTGACTTCCCAACTGCTAACAGAAAGATTAGTTCTAAACAAACCAGTCCTTTGTGACCTTGGTGCACTTCATTGTAATCCTAGAGATACTGATTTCCTAAGTAAATAGTAGCAAAGTTCAACGTACGTCATAATCCCCATAGGTAAATGGTTTGCTTAAGGCGTTCACCTCTTCCTCCCTCCTCTGTGAAGACAGAGCTTTATTTTTTTTAAGCAGTGTGCTGCTTTAGAAACAACTACACAGCACTTTGAGCATGACTTCAGAAGGGAGGTGGGAGAATGACAATTATGGAAAAGTCAGTCATTTTTCTGTGTACAAGTGTTCATGCCTTGGCTATCATAGAATCAAACACGAAGTTATTTACCTCTGTTAACAGTCATGATGTTGGGAGCTGATAAGCTGGTAAATTCACTGAAAGCAGCTTGTGGGTGGATGTACCTGGAGGTTGCACAGGGGATATAACCCTAAGGTACAATTATTTCCATTCTCATAATTTGTGCATCTCTCTTCCTACTTTGATTATCTATTAAGAGAAACCATATCTATGGTTTAAGTCTTTTCTCCCCCTTTCCATTTTCATTGTGCATTCCCTTTAACTCTAGTTTTCATGAAAGTTGTTAAAAGTACAGCTTCAAATTCTGTCCAAGCTGCCTCCCACATTATTTTGAGGCCCTTTTTCTTAATGATGTTACCATGAAAGACAGATTTAGATTACTTTGTTTCCCCTTCACATGATGATACCAGAAAAAATGATGATTTTTAAGATAACTATTTCACCATACCTGTAGTTCTACTGTGGTTTCAGTTCACTTAAATGCTCAGGATAAAAAAAAAAAAAAAAGAGAGAGAGAAAGTAAATAAATCCCACTCTTGGCTGGAATGCTAAGAAATAGCTATGCAAACTGGAAACCTAGAATGAACACATTTGAAAGCAAGAAAAGCTGAAGATTGCAGGTGCATGGAGAACTTCCCACTAGTAGCCAGCAGGTTATCGCTGCCAGAATCTGTAAGAAACTGACATATTTGGGGTGTGAACTCCTGATACGTCAAAACACAATCTCTCACCAGAGGTTTTCAAAAGGAAATAATTTGGGAGAAGTATAAGGAAGAATAACTGTCAGGGAAAGCAGAATAGCTGCCTTAAAAGGACAGTGACTAAAGAATTGATGAGAAGGCCAAATGCATATACAAAAGAATTAACACAGTGCCTTCAAGGAAATATTAATCTTTAATTTGAAACACAATTTAAAACATTTCCAATTCAAATAAACACAATGATACAATAACAGGGATAATTTGAAGATTCATGGCTGTAAATGTCTCTGTTTTAACCTGACAAGCAAAGTAGATAAAAGCCTTGCATTCCTTACCTGAACAGTAGGTCTTCACTATTTTGCCAACCTGCATTTTGTTCAACCTAAGGATTGTAGAGCACCAGTAACTTGGAGTTCTAGGAAAATGACACTTACACAAGCGTAATATCCTGCAGTGAGCTCCAGAGAAAACAGCTCAGCAACACCTCCATGCACTTGTTTTGAGTAGTATATGCTAGCACACATGTTGCTCATTCTTGTACTAGGAAAGTTTATTGATCAGCAGCCTCTCAGTCTCTATGATTTAAGGGAATATAAGCAAACCTAACAGATCCTAGAAAAATGCCTGTTCTATGTAAGCCAAAAAAAGATAGTTACTCAAGTATGGTGTTTAAATTAACCTTGACTAACCTTTCACTAAAGGCTGTGAAATAGTTGTATTAATAATGTCCTGCCACTTAATTCCAAAATGTTATTATCCTTTTGTTCTCCATCAGGCTTTGTTTTTTTAAGGAAACAAACAAGATGCACACTCTACATAATCTTATTTTGAGCATCTAGTATAATCAGAAAGTCACAGTAATCCCTGCTGGAAGGCTAAGCAGCTTTTCACCTATGTTAAAGGTGCTGGTTCTTCACTGAGAAAAGAAATTGATCCAGAATTCGTCTCATTTCAGATCGTGATGCAAGCAAAAAGAATCAACAGCAAGTAAAGCTGGAGAATATGCATTTAAAAGGAGAGATCATGAAACATGAAAGCACATGTCTACCCATTTTGAAACTGAGTCTTTAATTCAGAAAGTACCCATTCTCAAACTTGTAACTAACTTCAGGGTTAATGTTGAGCTGCCTATCTATTGTCATTAGTTCCAAGCAAGCCAAAGCCAAGTATATCACAACACTCAGGGTGTTATGCCTAGTCCAAATTCTTCACAAACCTGTTATAAACTTGAGCAGGACCAACTACAGATTAAGTGATTAAGGCTGAGGCAAAAGTTACTACAAGCTTAAGGATTTAGCATTTCTGCCTGTTTTAAAAAAATACTCCCGAAAAGCTTGATAAAGGCTTTTTCAAATTGCTTAGTTTGTGCCAGTGTCATTGAAAATTCCTAAAAATGCTGACTCAACGGAACTCTGCAGAAGTAAGGGAAGGCACTCATCTTGAAAGTTTAACTCATTTCCTTGTGTAAATCAGAGTGCACAATCTTTCTGCTGAATTCAAGTTTCCATCTTGCTCAGAAATAGTATTATTTCCTTATTCTTGACCATAAGCAACAAAAATTCTTTTCCTCCCCCAATTACTAGAATTAGTGTTGGGTTTTGTTTGTTTGTTTGGCATCTTCACACCATTCATGAAGAGATTTAAACTGACAAAGTTTATCAGTCTAGTATGATATCTATATTTGACCAGCACATGATCTTAGCCCTTCAGGAGGTTTATAACGTATTCAGAAAAGACTATCAGAAATACCAAGGCATTAGAGTTTACCAAGGCAGTGATAACTTCAGGTAAAAAGAATATCTGTAGCAAAGAATCAAATTTAAAGAACAAAACAGTTTACCACAAATAATTGTTCAAGAATCTTTAGCACAGCCACTGACATTCTTTCCCAGATATTTAGCTTCTGCTGGGGTTATAACTCAATTTGTTATAAATACTACCTCAAAGAACATAGTAAATATCTGTAAGAAACAAACCAGAGAGCTTCATAACTGTTTCACAAGATACATCCCTTTATTATTGTAATCACAAAAACATGATTTTATACAGGAATGTGTAAGTGAACATTAATCAATGCAATTAAATTTGTTTCATAAAGATCAGGTAAACATACTACAGAACATTGTATTGTAAAGAACAAAAATATCTGCTTTCTGGCCTTGCAGTGCACATTTTAGTGCAAGTATTAAGACACAATAGTGTTCAATTCAGCAATGTATTGCAGAACTTCATGCCACAGTCCACTTTAAAGAGAGTCAGGACATGCAGCTTGTTAATAAAATGCTGTAGTATATAAAAGAGCCACATGTTAATTCATAAAATATAGAGTGGTTTATTTGGATGATTTTAAAGTGATTTTACTGTGGAATTTAGTTTTTTTTTTTTTTTTTAATCCAGGACAAACATCCAGAGTGTCTTGTTATTTGGAATATTCTTCTTTTATGCGATGGCTTTGGCTTCAGGTAGGAATGCCTCCCAGTATTTTATTAGCTTGGAAAGAAGGAAAAAAATTACTGTTAGGTACAGAATATTGGAAAAGAAAACTCATACACCTTCCACCTGGTGTGCTGGATAAAGTAAGAATATGGATGCTTCATATTATCATTAGCCTTGTTACACAATGAAAGACAAAAAACAATTAACAAATGCACAAATTGCTCACAGCTACAATTATGTATTGAGCACTATATATATCCTGTGAAAAAATGTTGTTTTCCAGTTCAGCTTGTTATTTTTACCTTTAACTGAAAGTTATTTTACTGCTATAACACATTCAGCACACTATTTTTCTTTTTTAACTGAAAAAAGACCAAAGCATTCATGCATCTTCAGTAAGTTTAAGCACATTTTTAATACACTTTACTCCCACTTGCAAGTGAAAATATTAATTTGGTTTCAGAGGAAAAACAGGAGAAACTACTCCCTCACACTTCTCCAAGAAAGCGTCTTCTTTGCTCTCCTGAATTAGAGTTATGCAAGTAAGAACAGTAATATAACTAGGTGACAGCAATCACTATATTCAGCAATGTACCACAGACTAGAGTCAGTTCTCTGTTTTAGGTACATAAAGCCCATGTTTTTACATTAACCTTATATGGAATACACTGCAGTATTAGCTTCTATAAGGATGCAGAAAAGTTTCCCTTACCTGCTGCTGTGCTTGCACTAATGATTCTAAGTACTTGATAATAACAGTTTTAAAGTCTTTCACTCGTTCCTTCTGTTAATAAATAAAACAATTATGGCAGATTAAACTCTTAAGCAATTTTGCTTGGAATGTTGTTATTAAAGTAAAATTGCCATTTGAACATTTATACATGCCTCAAATCTTCCCACTTCTTTGCGAATGGTTTTGGAGATCTGTTCAAAATCTTTTTCCCCTTGTTGAACCTTTGTCTCCCACTGGCAAAGGAAAGACATGCAGAGATAAGGCTTTACATTCTTCATTCAAATCATCAGTATCTTTTTAACACAGATATAGATATATACACACAAATATATATATACAGTAGTGTGTGTGTATATATATATATATTTATTATTATTATCACTTCCACTTTGATCTCTCTACCAGCAGGACTATTATTATATATTCCCCATTGCTGAATGCTATTTCAATGGCAGTAATTAGCACTTAGCATCATCATACTCAAATTGTGAGTTTACTAACAACCTTCTGTAATAACCCAAAAAAGAAATAACCCTACAGAAGCAATTGGTTTTTACATTAGAAACGGTCACCATACATTTACTACGGCTTCAAATATTCAGAAAGTATTTCTGTCAGAGAGTTTCAGCTCACTTTCTGTATGGTGGCTGGATAGGTGACATAGAGAGACAACAACAACAAGACAGTGGTCACACAAGAGTGACACTCAATTTCACCAGTCTACAAGGACCTTCAACACTATATGCAAAAGTTAGGAACAAAGCTGCATGTGGTTAGTGATGAAGGAGGCAGCCAAATAAAAAAAAAATAGCATAATACAGCTTGAAAACTTCATTGATGTTCTCCCATTATTTAATGAGAGAATACTGACACATAACTGGAATATATGCATTAATATTAAATAAGTTGTCCTACCTCTTCAATTTCCTTAAAGAAGCATGATAGAAAAAGTGTATAAATTATGACACTGCAACATATTAGTTATTTTTACTGAAATTATACCAAATATACATACACACATATATATATATGGACAGAAATTCAGCATCATTAAGCAAAACAAGGGAACAATTCTCCATTAGTCTTTTTAGATAGACTTTAGTTTTACAATCCAAGGGATACTCCTCTGTCTACTCAAGTCACCTGTAACAGCTAAAAGCCTTTTGAAATTTGTCCATATCCCTTCCTCCCGTTTCCCAGACTCTGTAGAAACAGATGTCAGCTGCCTTACAGATCTTAGAAAGAATAACAACTACGCACATTTAATATTTTAAGCAAATTCCTCTTAATTTCAGTAAATATGGAAAACATCAAATAAGTGATCTGTAAACAAAAAACGTCTCAAGTTGGGCACTGATGCCCAATGAACCAACGTAAAAAGACTGGCCTCCAGAATAATGGAAATTTGTGATAGTGTTACCTCTTTAATTTCATCTTTAGCTTGCTGCAATTTATCGGGTTTATTGGCAAGCTGGAGCTTTGCTTCAGCTTCACGTTTTTTTTGTAGGGTGACCTGAGCATCTTGCCATTTCTGCCAGCATTTCATTCGATGATCAAACACACCCTGTTAAGATGGACAAAGTTATTAAGCAGTTGGAACTGTTAGAGCCACTTACATTCCAATTAATGAAATATATTTTTGGAAAAAGCTGCAACAAGTATATTCGAAGACACTTCACTGTGCTTACCACAAGTGGTCTTGCATTTAATTTGGCAGTGTGCTTACATAGCTAAGTACCACCTAAAAATAGAGGGGCATTCAATAAGCCTGTTTAGAGCTGACACCTTGGTGCCCCGTAACATTTTATTTTCGTTGCATTGTTCCTTCACAACACTACCAAAGCAGTCGCTACAAAGTGCTGCCTTACACAAACGCTTCTCTAAGTATAGATTCCATCAAACCTTTTCATTGACTAAATATCTATTTTTGCTAGCAAAGTACTGAGGAAGCAGAATTAAAGAGTGTGTGTGTATGTAATTTCCCCCAAACAAGCTGACAAGTTCAAAAATACTTCCAGATAAAATTCTTAGGACACTGTTGCCCATGCCACACCATTGGCATTTTGTCTGATTCCTGTTAATCCATGCCCATTTTTTTCTGACAACCATTTTTATTGTGGGATTATAAATGAGGATTATGGATTTGTTTTTATTACTCAGGTGGAATTCAGGCAAAAGCTCAGTCTTAACTGCATAATGAAGTGTGCAAATGCACAGGAACACACATTTAATCCAAGTCTCTAAATTAAGGAGTGCATTAAGTGTGACTTTAAGCAAAAATTAATATTATTCCTAGCAGTACTCACTTTGACTGCAGCAATGAGACGAATGTAGTCACCAAGCAGTTCTGAGAACACATAGAAATCAGCAAAAGCTTGTTCTTGATGCAACTGATCTATTTTCTCCTCAACCTCTGCAAGCTGAGACAGAGCTCTAGATAGAGCAGTGTGGTCCTCAGAGTTGCCTAACATGGCAGCACTTTTAGCAAAGGCAGCTGTGTTGGCTGAAAGCTCTGAAGTACAGGAGAAATATATAGTGTAACATAGTTAATATCTTATGTTAAACTTCAACACAGATCAGCTTAAAACCTCTGCTTGTGCAGACGCTCCCGCCCAACAGCAACCTTGACTTTGCTAGATGAAAAATAAAACTACACACTACACACTATTTCCCAAACCTCATGATAAGGTCCACGCCCGTGACTCAGGGAGATCACAATAAAATCACTTCTGGGAGAACATAGCACACCCCAAATTCCCCAGTATCAGTTAAATAATTTGCTGAACCTGTTATATGATGCCCATCTTGCATGGCAAGACATAGAAGATACTATCACTTTGGTATTATCCAACTGCCAGCAAAACAAAAGCCAAGTCACCTACAAAGCAAGTCCAAAACACTTAACTCATCTGTAGGGTAACTGGTCCCATGCAACTGGAAGGGCAAAGCAGCAAGAAATATTCAATGGGAATATCAACACCAGAGTAGAACTTGTTTCCACTCTACTATTCTACTGACTAAACTATCTTAAATTAGACTGCATGTCCTGTAATATACGTGTCAGGTATGTAGTTATACATATGAAAAAACAAAAAAAAACACACACACACCAGCATGACTAGTATCCAGGAAGCTGAAGTTTTTAGCTTATTCATTAACAAATCTCATCAAATTCCACTTAAGTCATCCTGTACAACATTAACACCTATGAAACACCTTTGAACAAAAAGTCATATTCAAACTTACATAAGGATTAGAAGTACAAGTTTATTTGTTATTGTGATGGCTTTGTAGAATCATCAGAATACCAGAAATGTTTGTAGAAGAAAAAAAAAATCTGATTCCCCAAACTCTCACAATTTTAACACAGCTCTATAAAACTCAATTTCTTCGCATCTAAGAGCGAATCCACAGTATTCAAACACATTCACTTTCCATGTTCCTTTCATCTTAAAAACATGCTTTAACCCTGAGGACAGCTGTCCAAAGATCTTCTACTACAGAGAATGATTGCTGGTAGAGATTTGGGAAATGAGCTTAAGACACATTCATGCATTTTTGAAAGCAGTGTTGAAAGGTGACCTCCATTCTTTAAAATTAAGTAGCAGTGTCAGAAGGTACATTTATAATCTTCCATATACTACCAAATTAAAGTTTTGATTTTTTTAAAATCATCTGATGGAAAACAGTCTTTGACAAAACAGCTGCATAAGCCATTGAAATATTAACTTTACGGGTATGCTTGCTCTCACTTTCAAATAATTTAAGACTAGTTACCTATCCAGAAAAAAACTTACTTAAACTGTATCTTTGATGACATACTGCTATGTGGACCAATTTAAGATCAGCAAATCCCCAATTAAGGGCTTAAACTCAATTAACAGAACAATGCTCAACCACAAGATTTTTAAATGGATTTGAGCAGCCACTTTTTGTTTAAAAGTAAAAGCCTCTTGCCATTAGATTTACAGATACATTTATGGACATCTACTGTAGTTCTGTTAGTTTCAATATTAAAACTCTTCGAGGGGGGAAGTTCTATACCAATCAATATAGTAACTTTCACGTTCAAGAGGAGGGCTGAGAGATATTTGGGATACACATTAAAAATAATACCATCAATGCTAGAATAGTTTAAATCAAAAGGTCCATTTAGGAGATTTTTTTAATGTTAAAATCTGATGTAAAACTTTGTTACTTTAGAGCTCTAACATTATTAACTTCCTAGTTCATTAACATTTTTAAAGCTCTAAATATTTAAGTTCACGCAGTCAGAAAAAACAAATTTACCTTTTCTGTGGCACACTAATGCTTCAACACTGGTGTGAAGTTTCCTCAGCTGTTGATCCAAATTCTCAAATTGCTGCTGTTTTTCTTCAAACCACTGACAAAAGATGAAAGAGTCAAGCACTACAAATTAAATTACCAGCAGCATTTCTTGTTTTAAAGAAGCAAATTATCCATGTACTGCCAGGGTGGTCAACTGATACAACTAAGAATCCAAGCCAATAAGTAAATTAATATCCCATTTTCTAGTTCTACAGCTTTAAAACGCAATTGTTGAGCCTCATTAATTCATCTCATTATTCAAGTCGAAAAATCAGCTCTTACTGCATCCGATTCATTCATCTTGATTGTCATTTTGTTGACAGCGTCGGCAGCCTTGTTCACCATCCTCAATATTCCTGCTCCACTCAGAGCCTGGGTATTAACTGCTCTCGGCAGCTAGAATTGAATGACAAATAAGGGCAAACAGACTGGTTAAAAGGCTGGAGGTTTAACTGGGCACCAGGGGGAAAGAAAAGGATATAGTGTTTTCTTTACTCCTATGTGCTTCAATATAGTGCAATCTAATTTCACAGATTTACTACTTTTACATTCTCAGAGGAAAACTTAAAAATACAGACCATTTACTTTTCTTCTACACCTTTACATTTAAATGGAACAAACAACCTACTTGTCAAAAGTTATTATGAACTAGCTAAGGTCCTAACTAGTCATCTATGCATTACAGAGAAACAACTAGCACTACAAAAACAGAAAAGCTAACATTCACAATAAGATACCGAAAATTCTATAAATATAATGCAAGATTCGCACTAAGGATCATAAAATAAAAATGATGTCCTTACTTTTAAATACAGGCCAGATTTCTAAACCTAATTCCAGAACATTGTATGAACTGCCAATTTGCAAGACACTCAGAAATTTTCACGGTAAGTTAAATTCAATTGATATTAATCTTTGTTAAAGTTCATCTGAATATGCGTACAAAATGGATCCTATGTCAAATCATTTGGCCCTCACATCTGATATTTTGTGTCAGCAGCATTGATAAATCCACTTTAAGTTATCTATCAATGATGCTTTTGTCAGTAGCAGGGCCTCTGTGACTTATTAGCAAAGCTAAGATATTGACATTGGCCAAAAGACAGTGCAGTATTACAGCAAATCCACTATGCACATTTATAAAATGACTGATGCTTTTATATAAGCATAACAGATGATCTGTTTTGCAATATATTTAATGTTTGTGAAGGGTGCCAGATTGATAGCACTGGTGACTGAAATCCTCTATCCACAAGACATCTAGCATGGCCAGCAGCACTGCAAGCCTGTTCATATTATCCCACCAGTAAAAGTGAAGCTTGACTCCTGGAAGCAAATTGGCTTGGAAACAGCTCTGTTAATTCCTAACCTAAGCAAGAGTAAAATGGATTTTCACTATGCATATGACAAGGTTCGCTCACAACTGGACAGACCAATTAATGTAGTATTAGGAATCACTGAACAGTAAGTTTTGGTCACAACCAATCTAATATTTAATAGCACTATAGGCAAAAGACTTTGCAGCTCACTACCTAAGCAGTCATCTGCCATTCTGTCCCATGAAGGACATAATCCAACTTGATTTCATAGGAGTTTAGGAGTCTATGTCTCAACACAAAGAGAGCATACTACTTTGCATGTTACCATACCTGAAAACATATAGGAGAACTTAAAAGAACTTAAATACCTCAGAACTTTCCAAGAACTGCCTTAAATCTGGATCCTGTAACAAGGTTGGGTGTTTTACTGTTCGTTGTAGATACCTATGATTTTAAAAATTAAAATATTAGATAACAAGACAGATTTAATGCGCCTGCAGCACTGGAAAATGTCCTTTATCTAAAGAGCAGGTACACTGCAGGCAGCACGCAACCTCCCTTCATTATCTGCTGGGGCTTGAACACTCTCGTAAAGTCACATCTAGAGGGTCAGAGGATAGTTCAGTCTCCATGCCCCTTCAATCCTTTGCCTCTCTACTGAGTGTTCAAATCATACTTATGCATTCTGTCACCTTCCTCCAGGGCACAAGTTCTCCAGAGAGTCATGAGATAGGACCAATAAGCAGCTTAAATATTCATTTAAGACTTCAACCTGTGAAGGCTATCAAAAAATCAGAAACTTTTGACTGTAACTAGTGTAGCCCCATGCACCACATAACAAAGCATGATTACAGCTACAGGTTGCTGGCTAGAGTTTTTAACATAGCTTATTTACATCATAAACTCCTTAGGATGCGATCCATCATAATGATGTGGCATGGTATTAAAATATAGCAATATATTTGATACTTTCAACATCTTGATGACATCCTCCTCACTCTATTAACAATCTATTTAAGACAGAAAAGACAGGAGCTTGTTTAAATATTCTTGTACAGGGCAGTGAACAGTACAGGTTTTTTGTCACAGCTAATTCTGGGTGGCTTACTTTAGATTTACAGGAGGTACTGGAGAAGTTGATCATCTTCTAGGTATGTACTGTTTGTTTGCTGGTTAGGCCAAGTGTTCAACCTATATTAGTTCTACAGAACTCATCCATTCAAAAGTTAAATTAACGCAACTCCTTCCTTTTTAGATCTGAGCAGAAACACTTAAATGTCTCAATATTACGCAAGTTGAAGAGGGAAATTTCTGCAGTACTCACCTCCTATAAACTGCTGTGAGCTTACCACAACCAATTTTAATACTAGGGATTCACGGAGAGTGTCCAGTGTTTACAGGAATGCTTTATAGAAACTAAACACCTCAAGAGACCACAAGAAAATAGGCAATATTGCAAATTAAAATGCACCGACAGAACACTACCAATAGTGTTTTGCAGATGAGGCTTGAGCAAAATTTAAGCTGTGCAAAACTGCAAAATCCCAGAAGTGCCCCATTACAGTCGCAATCACAAGGAAACTGCCCTAGAGAATGATGCAGACTGGGACTCTTAACTGAAAGCACGAGTATTTTCTCCAATATAATTTTCTCCATCTCCCACTAGATATGGCCACCACATCTTTATTTTTCTTCCTAAAGGAGCTAAGAATTGTGGTGAAATTATTTCATACATTAAATTGCTCTTTTTTTTCCTAGATTGTTTTGACACTCAACAGCAAGTAAGTACAAGTTAAACTTGACAGTGCAAGCAGCCAAAGAGATTTTTCTTTCCAATTTCTCCTACAGACTAGCACTTTCTCCAAGGGAGATGACTAACATTTTCATGGGAGACAACTAGAGGTGTGCTTGAGTATACCCAGAAGACTTGTAGTATTTAAGTTCCCAGCTCTAGGGCATAAACTTCAGTAAATTCAACTGAAAGCCAGACTGCTTCCTTTCTCACTCAACGCACAGCTCTGTGTTCGAGGGAGAGCAATTTTGAATCAGATGCTTTGATCTGACTCTGAGACACACAGACATGTTCTCCTCAGCTTTATGAAGAAGTAACAAACCCACTGGCTCTAAATACCTTTTGAGCATCGAGCATCTGGGTACATAAGGGACTTTGTTTGTTTCTGAATGGAAAAGCCAGCTAATGAAAAAGCTGTCCCTTGTCAGATAAGATTTCTCATTTGTTTCTGCAAAAACAAATGAAATACACTGCAAAGCTTTCCCAACATTGCCAAGAGTAGGACTGCCCATTCCCCAGTACAAAAGCAGTGCTCAGTACCTATCAGAAGTAGTATATACTTTATTACAATAACAACAAAAAGAAATGTAGAACTTAGAGCAGGCACACAGGTTTGTCAATTAGCTTTTCCTAATCCTAGTCCTGTCCTTCAAATAAGAAACCAAGAGAGAAACCAATCATCTCTACCACAGAGATCTGAAGTTGTGTAGAAATGACTGTTTAGTTAAGTCCAATTAACTCCAATTCCAGCTGATACTCTGAGTCTTTATATCTCACAGCACCACTTCTTCAGTGACAGGACTGCTGATTACCCAGACTGTGTTTCAGATTTTGCTCCAAGAGATACAATTATTTCAGTAACTTTTGGGCAGAGTTTTAAGTGGCAAGCCATAAGCTATATCCTAGTCTTTAGCGACAGAACAACCTATCAGTATTTTGAGTGTCAATATCAGTTCAGATGTACAGTTAATCCTTATCAACTGCATAACTAGGTTATAGAAAGATTAGCAACAGGATTCTAAGCTAAGATTATTTCTGGAAGACTAAAATCTCAATAGCTTCATAGCTTATCTGCTAGATATGCTCCTTGTCACTCTAAAACCTATTGATTTTTGTTAGCTTTTCTAACAAACTGTTAAATAGTACATTGCCTTCATATCATGCAATCACATCGTAATAGCCATATTATAAAATCATACCAAAATTACATTTTTGGTACGTTTGTACTGTACATATGACTCAGCTGTACATGACCATAAGTTATAGAACTCTTTTCCACTAGTTGCTTTCCAAAGCTTGACTACCTGTGTCAACTTATTAGTGAAAGTATTCCAAATACAGCAAAGACTCCAGATCAATGCTAGCCGTATACCAGTGTTAGATGACAGATCTGATGTCTCTTATGTGAAGATTCAACTAGCCACACAAAAGCACTGTAAGTAATCAGGTGGCCAGCTCAGTTTCAAGTGACTTCAGGTGTCCTTCATCCTTTGCCCTATGCAACAAGCAATTTTATACAGAACAGATCCACTGCTGAAGTCACTTAGTTATTTAAAACCAAAATGCCTAAAGAAGCTGATGAACAAAGATTTGCTTACTGCATCCCAGCAAGCTCCATTTCAAGGGAACTGTTTGAAAAGCTGTAGGCATAATTCTCCTCACGCATAACACAGAATGTCCCATTTTAAGTAGATATTATTCCACTTCAACATAAAATTGAGTAGCTCCATACATCCTTCCAGAACCAATTGGCCCACACCCCAGCTAAAGAGCCTCTGTAGTATTTTATAAGTCACTTTGAGGCTAAACAAGTTTTAGTTAGATACATACATTACCTTTCTAGTGCTGCTCTTCTTTTTTCTACAAATTCAGTAGATGAAGAATCTTCCTTGCCTACTTTAACCTTGGTCATGCCTTTGAAGAAAATTGCATCATAATGTTTTTACATTATCATAAGGAATCACTAACGTAGCTGATATGACTACAAGATGAATCTCACTGATATTTACGTATTTAAGTCACATTATAACAAAAAGCACCATACAGGAATACCAAGAACAGGAACACTGCATGTTGCATGCTTTTGAAAAAAATAGACCCATCAAATAAGCAGTTTTCTGTATACATCTATTGCAATTCATGTTAGAAATATTAGTTATATTTTCTTTTACAACCTAAAAGACAATCTAAAAGGTCAGTATCTTACTGGATCCTCATACTCAGAAAAATAACACAGTTACCCTAATAAAATGGACTAAGACAATAAATCTCAGTTTATAAGCCTAACGACTGTTATATTCATGATCAAAATTTAATTCTAGTAAATTCTAATTTCTGAAATTAAAAGTCTTCATTATTTGTGACAAACAAGTCAGCTCTGAAAATTCTGAAGCATGCTTCAATACAAACAATACAAACAGAATGGAAGAGAAAATCTGCGGAGTGTGTTCAGCTTTATGTCACATCCTCTGTTCAAGAGGAACAAACAAAGAATCATGACAATGGAGACAGGGCTGTTCTTGATGTCTCATGGTATGGGAAACATATTCAAACTCAGCAGCAGCAGAACTCAGAATGAGAGCCGTGTCTTTCATGCTACCCAAATACACAAGCTTATAGGGTTAGGAGCCTAAGTCCCACCTATTTCTTGAAGCACAAGGACAGAAAGTTATGATACAGTCCAAACCTTTTTTTTTTTTTTTCTCCCCTTCCTGCACTCATTTCTGCTCTATTGCCTCTGCACTTCAAGAAGATCTGAAAGTCTTTAAAAAAATCTGAATATGTACTTTGTGACTTGTTAAATCAGCAGTTCCAAGTCATTCCCCTCCCAACAACCTTTGGACATCAGAAATTTCACACATTAACCAATAAACAAAAATTATCATTCCAAGAACAAGGAGGGACTTTTACTTCTCAGTGAAGCCTTAGCATTTTCCCCTCTCCATAACAGGAAGGAAATAAATCCCACCAGTATGTTTTTCAAATGTATACTACAATGTTAACATAACACTAAATTGCAAAATTAATATATTCTTAAAGGTTAATGTATACAAACACAGTTCATTTAATTTGTATGCCTTTCTATTTTGGCATTAGTGTTTACTCTCATTAATATTAAATTGCAGAAAGGATGAAATACTGCAGTTTAACAGATTAGATACTTCATATAGGATGGTAACATAAGTTCGTAGGAAAAAGAACTGAAAATGCCATCAACTGCTAAGAAGAAGGAATTCCTCACTTCTGGTATTGTCAGCTAATTCTAGATAACATCAGTTTCCTATTCTGCTGACTTATAGTTATTTAAGAGCAAGTGCTAAGGCATCTCTATAACACATGCATTCTACTCCTTCACAAGAATGAATCCACAACTTAAGCAATATTTTTTAAAAACAAAAAACAAGACTTTCCAAAATGCAGTTAGGCAGTTTAAATGAACATTCAGCTTTAGCTCACTGCTGACTCTGCTTGACATGCTTTTCCACAATAAGTAACTCACCATTTGACTTTGGGATTGAATTCTGAAATGCAGGTTCTCCTCCCTGCCCTAGCCACCCCAAAGTTTGAGTCTACAACTTCCCCAAACTGAAGTTCTTTTCCACAAAATTAAAAGAATATTTTTCCAAGCTTTCTCCTTCCTACAACTAGTTAATCTGTCCTTTACTACTTATCTCTAAAGCTGCCTTGATTAAATTTACAGACAAAACTTTTCCAAGAGGGGGGGAAAAAAAAAAAGGTTTGCCTACATATCAAACAGGATGGCTTTCTAAAGTCCAATCAGTTATTTACACAGGAAACCACAAAAGAAACTGCGAAACTCGCAGTCGTTATAAGGTTGTTCAGCAGTTTTTGCTGTTTTAAACACCTAGTAATTTTGAAAAAAAACTACTTAGAGATCAAAACCAGGCAATCAAGTCACTTCAATACCTCACTCTTGCTCCTCAGCTTATTCAAAGAATTTACTAAGAGGGAGGGCACTCAAAAACAGATTTTGAAATAAAATTTGGAAGCACTAAGTTTCAGTGTTCATGAACAACAAAACAAACAATCAAAAGAAACAGACTTAAGTATCAGAGATGCACAGCACATAGGAAGCTCTGTGTATTACAGGGAACAGATAACAGCACAAGTTAAAAATAAACTTTAGTTTAACATTTGTTTTGATAGACTAATCGCTCTTAAGGGGCAACAGTGCAGAAAGAATGACAGATAAGAAACAGAAGGATGCACATTAAGAGAAATGTGCTTCTTATTATCAGCACGGCTCTGAGTTAGGAAGAGACCAGTACATACCTTTCCAACTTAAACACAACTTCTTTAGAATACAGAAGGGAAAGTATAAATAATAGTTTAGGTCACCTGATAAGCAGTACATAATAGTTAGACAAAACAGCATTTATTTTACAAACACAGTCAGTATTAAAATATTTCATTTTTATTGCAGTGCTTAAGTTGCATTCATACATCCAAGCTTTTTAGACTCACCTACAATACTTTTTTCTGGAGCAGGAGGCACAATGTAACCCACATGCATATACTTTGTTGCTAATTTGCTGTGCAAACCAAGAAAATCACTGAATCTTCTTTTGACAGAGAATTCATTTTTGTGAAACATCGAAAGGGATGTCTTTAAAAAAATAAAAGAGAATTCATTTCAGTCATTATTTACTAATTCACCTACTCAGTTGTTTTATGAAGTAATATGCAAATATTTATTGCACTAATTACCTTTGTTGTTACTCTGTATGCCATATAAGCGTTCATGCCATCCCCTGTAAGAAAATTAAAATACTTATTCTAGAGCAAGTTACACTAGTCCTTCTACATACTTTTTGTTCTGAAATAAACATTAAGTAACTTTTCACTTAGATATTCTATCTGCCCAAAAGATAACCAAATAAAAGGTTATGCTAAAAACTCAGAATAGTCTTCAAGAGGTAAGAATGTGTACCATCTCACCAGGTTCAAGACATGAACTTACCAACTTTCTCTGGGTCTGACACATTGATTTCTATATCAAACAAATCTCCATTTGCTTCCTCTTCAATCTAGAAAAAGTACACACGATGTTCAACAAGTTTATATGCATGCATATTATCTATAAGTACAAGGGTAGGACTAGGGTACTGGAAAGGAGGAAGAGTCAGTACGTCTGAATAATCCAAAAAAGAAGAAGAAAAAAATCTATCTAATTTAAATTGAGGGTCTAATAATGGCGTGGATTTGAGGCTTCCTACAAAAACTTTTGGTGCGACAGCCTCTTCCTAGGTCTTGCTGGCCTAAGAATTTGTAGTAAATATTTCTATTATGGGAAAATTCATTTAACTGCTGCTATTCCAGCAAAAAATGAGGTTCAAAATTGTTCACTTGCAGTGTTTATATATGCTTCTAATCAAAAGACCAATATTCCTTATTATTAATGGTATCTGTAGTCCAGCTGGGGAACAGCTATAGAATTTTCAGATACTTGCCTGGGTTCTGATCATGGGGGATTTCCTTTCATGCAATATGCACAAGTTCAATAAAATAGATGTCTTAAGAAATACCATGGCAGAAAGGACTGTGTGGCTATGTTGAAGGCAAAAAAAATCAGAATAAAATGCCACTTAGGGGCATCTGGGAAACGGTCATTATTGGAACTCAGACCAGTCTCATTTGGGCAAACTGATTTATTAGGAACACTGCCTAGTAAGTCTATATTCTAGAACGAGCAGTATTTGCCAGGGCCCAGACTTTGAACAGAATGCAAAATATAAATAGCAAAATATTAAAAGTTGCAAAACTATGATCAGCCTCATCTCTTTGTTAATATGCAGGACAGTGGTAACAACTGCTTTCTCCATGTCCCCATTAACAGCAGCTTTAGATTCCAAGTTAAAATCTGTAACATGATAGTCTGAATTACCATAAATCTCCAACACATCTTCTGTCTCAAACTCAGCACTTGCTACTACGCACACCTTCACAATATTGGTGCATTATTTGGCCTGTAGGAATGTTACTCCCCACAGTACAGATCACTAGCCTAATCACTTAAGCAACAAATAATGAAGCTATTCCAAGAGTCAAACTCATATTAAATACTCAGTGCAAAATAAATGGAATAGTTCATCTGATATATGTCCGTTCATCAAAGATTTCCATGGTAATCAACCCATAACTTAAAAGTTTATTTAGTACCTCTTCTCTGGATCTATCAAAAATCACAGGGGTCGTTATACTTTTTGATTCCATTCTGGGAGCTATTAGTGCAGTAGGTGTTACAGGAGTGATTGCAGGCGTCGGTTCTGGAGAGAGTATTGGATCCCTCTCTGGGCTGTCCAGTGATACTTCTTCTGTGGCTTCTAGATAAACATTGAGTTTGCAAACATGTTTTTACACAATAGAGATAAATGTGCAAAGATACCACACATACACACACATTAAAAAGTGACAATATCCAAGTCTAATAAGATCACCTCTAAATAGCACCTATTTAACATATAATTACTACAAGTACGGAGCTCACCTGCATGCATTAGCTGAAGTAAGTTTTTTTAATATATGTGAACATACAGATATAAAGCCTGAGAGGTAAAGAGTCTTTTAGAGTACCCATAGTACTGAGTCATTCATTTCTGTAAGAGATAATCGCAGAAACCTGTGACATTCTTTTCACCATGCTCGCTGCTCTTTAACTCCTTGTCAATTTTAGTTTTTGCATTCAATAGCTGATTCAGTTATCTAGCCTGATAATTGAGCATACCAAGAGAATTAAGTTTCTAGGCGAAGTTAAACAAGCAAAACATACCCCTTCACCAAAAGCACACGATACATCAAATATAAGTATCAGCAAATAAGGCATTCTGACTAGTAGAACTAACTTATTTTTACTTTCTTCAAGCTCTTTTGTGCTTAAAACAGTTTATACAAGAGTTTCTTCAGATTATTTAAAGAGCATGTAAATCTCTGCACTAAATAACCGGCACACTTCCCCAAAATAATTGGTTTTGACAAGTGGCAAACAACATGTCTTGGGTATAAAAGTTTCTCTTCTAGTCTAAGCAACTAATGCTGTGCTTCTCAATAAAAGTACTTTCTAAAGAATTTAACTTTTTAAAGATAATATTAACCATAAAACAATCATTTGATATGAAATTTGATTTCCACACCTGTTCACAAGACTTGCTACAAGCTAAAGTTCCTGGAATTACAACCAAGTTTCAAGTTCTTCAGGCAAGTTCAAGCCTCAGACAGTAAAGCAGATGTACTACAAGTACACTGTAAAATAAGCTACCAAAACAGTTTACTACACAATTTTGAAAAAAAACACTATTCTTGCACACCTCCAGTCTACATGACCAGCTCAGTTTTCAAAAGAAAATAAGCCAACTTCCTTTTAATCTTTCTAAAGCTTGGTGTATATGATGAATAGCAAATCTTTATTCAAGAAAAGGGCAATTCTGAAGACCAGATGTCCTTTAAAATTCGAGAGACTAGTTAGGTTATGGAAAAAAGGAAGTCTCATTTTTGACCCAGTATTATTGCATGCTTCTCCAGAATAGCCTGTCACTTAGTAGCCACCTAAAAACAAAACTGGAAGCAATATCCTCAGCAACAGAATCCAATCATTTATTACTGAAGTATATTACAATCATTCATAATAAATATATCAAAATCACTCAGTTTTATCCCCAGTGCTACTTAAAGATGTTCTGCTAGTCAATTCTGCTTCTCATTTTTATTTAAAACACTTCTTGTCAGTCCCTGACTTCTTTTTTTCATTAACAAAAGCACCCTTTCTTTATGTCAGAGACAGATAAGATCATGTGCTTAAACTGAGCTTTATTATCAAGGGAAAAAACAAAATCAAAACAAATATCAAGGCCAGCATGCCTTTATCTAGTTTAAAACACAGGCATATTTTAGTTTAAGGCAGATAAAGGTTGTTTCATTTAGGGGGGTATATTCATTAGGGAAGGTCATTACCTCACTGAGGGATAATTCAGAGAATAACAGAATAGTTAAGGTTCTAAGGGACTTCTGGAGATCTCTAGTCCAAACCGTACCATTAACGGTTGCTCAGGTCTGTGTCTAGTGCAGTTTTGAACATTTAGCTCCACAGCTTGTCTGGGCAACCAGTACCAGTGTTTGACCACCACCATAGTGAGAAGGTTCTATCTTACATTTAAATGGAACTTCTAGTATTTCAATTTGATTTTGTCCTGTCACAAGCCACCACTGACAAGAGTCTGAGAAGAGTCCTCATTACTTCCCAGATCAGATATTTATATACACTGATGAAATCTCTCCTGAGCCTTCTCTTCTCCAAGCTGAACTGTCCCAGCTCTCTCAGCTTCTCATCATATGAAGGATGCTCCAGTCCATCATCTCTATTTGTTCCAGTGTGTCCGTGTGTCTCTCATACTTTGGACCCCAAAAGAGGACACTCTGGCCTGGACATGACACTCCAGATGTGGTCCCATCAGTGCTGAGTAAAAGGGAAAAATTACCTCCTCCAGCCCGCTTCCAACCCTCTTCCTAGTTTTAGATTAGAGATGTCTACAGTATTTTCAAACTAACCTTAAAAGCAAGCACGTTTTATATTCATCACTTTTAATATGTACAAATATTATCTAAGAATTTTTGCTGAAAAGACTGATTTTCTTACCACACATGTTGCTTTACTTCAGTAAAAACTGCTGAATCTTTCTAAAGAAACTTACTAATGGCCTCAATAAATGTCACAGGCAGAATATCGAATCTTAGACCAATAAAGAATTTTGATTTAAAATTTCAGATCAGGTGGGAAAACATGCTCAGCCAGTTGTCAGGAAACTTTCAGAATAAAACCTTGGAAGCACAACATCTAGACATGGAAAAGAGGTAGCTCTCTCAATCAGTGGATCAGAGCATTTAGAGATGTATAAGAAGTTATACAGTTGGATATTTAACAGAGAGAGAAATAAATAAATAAATAAGCCATTTTACTTAAGCCCTTCCTTCTCCTGTCACCAACTATTTTCCATCACACAAACCATGATTCACATGCACTTTGCTGTGGTATCTTCACATTTTAGAGACACTCTTAAACAATCTGGAGCACACATTTCTCACTGTTGAAAATGAACAAAACAGAACATAAACATTCTCTTCCTGGAAAAAGTATGATTTATGGAAGCTAAGAGAATTCATTGTTACAAACCTGCACTGCTATCATACAAAACAGCAGCACAATTTTCCCACTAGCCCACCTTTTCAGACCTGCATTTGTGCATATATTAACATCACAAACAAGTACGTTTCAGAGTAGAAGCTAAGGTACTTTTAGAAAAACATTTGAGGTATTCAGTTTATATTTTCAACTAAAACTCCTTCATCCAACTTTTAGAAGAAAAGTGTCAAGATCAACAGTCACATCAGCAATGGCAGCTATCAACACATACTAGGCACTCCCACCTAGCTAATGCCATAAGACTTAAACACATTAATATCTACTTTACAACTCATCAATAGGGTTTGATAGATAGAAGTGCTTAACTCCAGTAGGTAACAAAAAAAACCTCACAGTCTGCTGCAGAAGACTAATTATGCATAATTAACACTCCATAGACAATTACATAAAAGTTTCTGTCAACACCCTTCAACACTTAAGCTTGTGGGTCAATCTCAGCATGATGTGCTTCCTGTTTCTCTACATCTCACCATTAGTATTCGCCAATCATCATTATCACAGAAAATACAAGTTTCCAGTTCATCACACATCATCACTTGAATTGAATGAGCTATTTTTAACAGATCACACCTGCAAATGCTATAGGGCTCTAACATTCTGACATCACTCGAGTGCTTAAACTGGCTTATTATCTTCAAAGGTTTACAAAGATGATGCCACAAATTTGGAGCAGACACTGTTGTCCAAAACAGTAGATGAGTTATTAGAAAGGGGTGGGTTGGCAGGATAGTCAGTTACTTATAAGGCTTCCTTTTGACTTCAAAAATATAGGTTCAAATGCTTTTGCACATTTATTTCTTTCAGAAGAGACTTCAAACTGAATAAATAGCTTGCAAAAGGCAGCTGGGCATCCATACACAACTGCTCTGATCAGACATGTCACATGACATGCCTGACAGACACTATTAGCTAGAATTTTTGCTATTCAATTGAGTTTCAAGTAAGCATTTTGTCCGGTCCACAGAATGAGCATCTCCTTTTCCATACCAACTCCCCAAAAGAAAAGCCTAAGACAAATCTAGTAGTGCCTAAAGACCAGGACACAGTAGCTGCAAACCTGCACAAGGGGATGCTTTAAGAACAGAACAAACAAAAGCACATAAAAAGTAATCTTGCACCCAGACTACAGAAGTGGGGAAATTGTATCTGTCCCCAGTGGGGACAGATCTGTGATCTGTCACCAATTTCAGAAAAACAACTTTACAATTTGCTCATTATCTACAAGCACCAGAAGGCATATCTATGTTCTGCACTGCCAATCCACGACATTTATTCAGCTGTAGTCACATATAGCATGTTAGACCATCATTTTGGAATAGTCATTCAAGGTTTGTTTTTATCTTGACATTAGAAGTCTAGAGCTGGCCAGGTTTTAAGAGAGCGAACTTTAGTATGGATGCTCCTATCATTAGAAGCTTCATTAGGATTCTCCTAAGCACAAAGAACCAAATATGTGCAAAATGTTCTTAACGTTGAGTGCTTTGAAGAAGTGACCAAAGCTGCCTCCAAACATAAATGCCCTATGAGATAAGAAAAAAATATTATTTCCCCCTTTTTCTTTTTTCTCCTGCTTGAAATAAACACACTGACTTTTATCCTACAGAAGACAGTGCTTAACAGCAATACAGCCCTCCTCACTTATCCCAGGAACCACAATACTAATAAATGGGGTGACAAAATTCAGACAAAGACTGTCATTCAGAGACAAAGAATACCTAAAAGTATTTATTGCAGATGTAATCTGATAGCTGCCACAGAAGCACAGCAGCAAAGCCTAAAAGCTTCAGATCCTGAGTTACATTAAGACAGTTCAGGAAACCTTCCTCTGTGTTCTCTCCTTCACCTTCTTTTCCCATTAGGCAATATTATTACAGGCAATAATGAAAAAGACTTATCAAACTTACATTTGCTAGAGAACAACAACACATCATTAGTGGACAGGATGGAGGAGACCCAAAGGAAAAAAAAAATAAAATATATTTTGTTTTTTCTTCTTCCCTTTTTTTTTTTTTTTTTTTTTTAAACACGGAAGTCTTGCTTTCATAGAAAGCAAGGATTATGCAATCACACCGAAAGCAAGCATACACAAGTAATGCAACCTTCTCGCATTACTTCTGCTCATCACAAATTAGTGCAAGAAAGTGCTGAATTAGCAACGCTGTCAAGCAAAACAGTCCTAAAGAGGAAAAAAAGTTATCCTTTTGAATGTACAGCATGGAAGTATCAATCAGATTCTGCTTCTGAGAACCTGTATGCTGACAATGCAAGAAAGATAGAACTTCGCCACCAGGACAGTGCTGCACCACACAAACTTCCCGTTTAGAATGGGATACTGTGAAAGATTTTTCTGAGTGTTTTTTTTTCCCCCATTCAGACTGTATTAGCCTTCATCTGTGGATGAAATGACCTTCTAAAAACAGCTTTCAGTTGTACTAAACCTCCTGTATGTTACAGCAGCAACTGGATGCTCCTTACCTTTAAAAGACTGTTGTTGGTAGCAAAACTCAAACTCATTAAATCTGTTCTGGAAGCATGTTTTCTCACAGCATTCATTTCAGTTGCAACAATCTGGCTGCTAACATTTGTTTCTTCTGTCTGCAGCCTATCAATATTTACCTTTTTTTCTTAATTTAATATTTTCCAGCCAAAGGAGAATTGGTTTTCCTGAAATATTCTTTCCAGATAGCTCTATGGCTACAAAAAGTTGCCTTTACATTTTGAAGCTATATAACCAAATTACTAGTACAAGAAAGATTTGTTCCTTAAGTGCTTCCCAACTTTGAGAGTCATAAGATCAGGTAATAAATACAAAACTACTAGGATTATTGCTGAATTATTTATTCTGCAGTTCTCTTAAGCCTGTCCCAGAGAGCTAATAAATTAATCAACACATCCCAACAGTGTCATAATCAAATACCTATCTACTTAAAACAACCTAGAACTAAATGCTACAAAGTTCTATATCAAATGGTCACACTAGGGAACCAATGAAGATGAAACTAGGACTGTACTCAAATCAAATTGTCAACTGACTCACTCAATAAATAGTAATAGTGTTAGTACTGCAAAAAAGGCATTTAAATCTATCTCTTGATATGTATAAGATATTCCAAACATTATACTTTTTTCCTTGAATGATAAAGGCTCCTACAACTGTAAAGGAACACTTGTCTATGTTAAGCGACCAAAGCATCTCTCATACAAGGAAAAACAGAAGCTGAGACAGTTTGGCATGGAGAAGGGAAGGCTCAAGGGAGCTCTTGACAGTGCATAATAAATATCTGATGGGAGGGTATAAAGAGAATGAGGCCAGGCTATTCTCGATGGCAACCAGTGACAGTACAAGAGGCAAAACAGGAACATCTGAACACAAAAAAAACAATTGCACACAAGAAAACACTTTCTAACTAGGAAGGTGGTTGAACAGTGGCACAAATTGCCCAGAAAAACTGTGAAGTCTCCATCCTCGGAGATATTCATAGCCCAGCTGGACATGGTCTTGGACAACCTGCACTGGCTGCTCCTGCTTGACCAGAGCAGATGATCTCCAGAGTTCCCTGCCAACTCCAGGTGTTCTGTGATTCTGTGACTATTCTGCAGAAAACGGATAGCAGAAAATGGACAAATTAGTGATGAATTGATGAAGGATTGGCAATGTGTTGTTTATTGACTGCTGATCAGAATTTTCATACAACTCTCTCCAAGACATCCATCATAGTCAGCTATTAGAGAAAAAAATCTCATACTAGTGAAATGATGGGACTGATCTCATAGGCCAGCTTCTCACCCCTTTGCATTTCTGCAGAAATATCATTCTGCAAAACTAGAAAATGGACTTGTCAGCTTAAATAAGGTTATAAAGCAGGAAACAAGGCTTTTAACTTCTCTTCATGCTTTTTAAATAAACACAAACTTGAATATTGGTAATCACAAAACAAGAAATGCTGCACTGCTGCCTACAGAACAAATTACTGGCTAGCTATCTCTATGTGACAGTTATACTACACTGTAACAGCACCTGTACTTGCTAAAAAAATAAAAATAACAACTAAAGCTGTAGAATCCTAGAAGGAAAAAAAATCCTGTATTCCACTGTTAAGGTACTTAAGAAAATTAAATCTTACTTCTCTTCCAAACAAGCTTCTGAAAGTTCCAATAATCCAGTATGTGAGACATTAACTCCTAAAAGGTCTGCTACAAAAATGTGCTTTGTCATGAGTGTGATAGAAGTGTTTACTCCTGAGAGAAAACACAAACTCACAGAGGAATGGCTTAATTTTTAGTTTACTGTTGAAAGCTAAGCAAACCTTACCTATTCCTAAAAAGAAGTCACGTATCACTATTTTCAGTAACGAGCAAGATTAAATCTTCTGCTTTACGAATTCACAAGTCAATAGTTACACATATTAAAAATGGCTGAACAAACATCTTTGGGCAACAAGGAACATCAGCTGTTCTCCCTTCTTAGTATGTTACCTCTCTTGCTAATTTTCAGGTTGATAAATTTGACAGTATGTTGCAGCAGATCACAGAAATTTAGGTGACAGCTAAACCCAATAGAGAATGATTTGCAAAGGCTACACTCAAAACCCAAAGAAAAACCTTTAATGACTTTTAAAGAAAGTGTAATTTGCAAATTAAGCAGCAGAAAAGGTTTTCTACAATATTAAATTGTGAAAAATTAAAATTGAAGTTTCTGTTTTTAAGGGTACTGCTCCCTATTTCCTTACATCAAATAAAATGACAGCATAAAATATTTTCTCCTACTCCCCACAAAAACACATCCCTTTATGTCAAAGGGAAAATAGTCTACTGAGACATAAAGGAAAAGAACAGTTACCGGCAAAGAGGTCTTCTCTATCATCATCTAGCATGATTTCAGCTGGCTTTGGACCATTAGAATTTGTGCTGAGATCTTCTGCAGGAAGACTGGCCGGCTCTGGAGATGAAGGGCTTGACTGTTTAGGTGGAAGAAAAATAAATAAATAAATAAACAAACAAACAGAGAATCAGTTGCCATGTGTCAGTATAGAATAATTATTGCAATAAGCATTCCTTTATTACAGAGAGACAAAGCCAGATGCACAGAAGGGAAACCCTGTCAGCTATTTCCATTTCCTATTGGGATAAAAATGAACAAAGGATATGAGTTAGTTGGTCAACAGCTCTTTTCATTCCTTTATCAGAGGGACATGTTTAATTAACATGAAGCAAAAACTGCTAGACAAGTATCTAGAAAATGTATGAGTATTTCTGAGTGCAGTTTGATTAAGTTCCTTTTGGAAAGCTTACATTTAGCTGTATAAAAGCTTGCATTTTGTTTAGTATTTTTTCCTGCGTACAAATGCAGTCTTCAAGTGTTCCATCCCTTTTTTTTTTTTTCCAGAGATTAAGAAAATAAGTTAATTGCATTGAAAGAAGAAGCCACAGCTGCCTGTAGCCACGAGAAATTTCGAAGTCAGAAAGTAGGCTGTCTGAAATGTGACTGGATAGTGTCTTTGCAACAGCTCAAAATTAGGTATTACTACCACAATGGGTCACACTATGCAAAAACGAAAGCTAGCATCAAGATGGATACAATTCTTCAAATTAACTGAAGACTAGAACTTGTCCTGTGAAGAGAGAAATACTCAAAGGCATTCAGGAAAATAAAAGCACTACTGAAGTTAGAGTACTGAAGCACAGCTTACTCACAAAATGAGCACACATCTAACTGAAGATAAGTGCTTCAGTATGCAAGTTCTTCCTGAATCAGTCAACTCTGGTTATTTCAGAGTACTTCAAAATTTGCAAGACTCATTTCCTGCAACTTCCCCCAAGAAAGCTAGCAAAGGGATTTAAGAACAGCATACTTAAGCAAAAAAAAAATCTGCCTTAAAAAGGGGCATCTGTAAATCCAGCCTCACTACTGACTTCCTAGTGTTTTGCATAAAATTGTCATAATTTAGGGTTAAAATCAGAATTCAGAAGAAAGGCTTTTCTCAGGGCCACAATTCAATAGATGTCATGGTGACAAAAGAAAAAAAAAAAAACAGAAAAACATTGAAAAAACACTAAAAATTCTGTCCGCATTCCATACTGCATGCCCATGAAAGCAGCACAGAAAACAGAGGGAGACCTTTCTTATATCAGGTTCTCCAAGAACAGTGCATCTGCTGGCATGAAGTGCAGCAATACTGCTCTGATCAGTGTCAGTCCAAAACTCAGCTATCCAAAATCCTAGTCAGAGGACGGAAAAACATTTAGATACACTATAAGACATTTATTTCATAGGATACATGAAACTGAAATACTCTCCACCTGGAAAAGTGTTATTGAAATAAGCCTTTCCTGC